>RJWJ010002037.1:10692-110959 GCA_004363605.1 Indri indri | reverse complement strand
TTCCTTCCTTCCTTCCTTCCTTCCTTCCTATTCCCATATCAACCTCCCTGATCCAGGCACC
The DNA here is from genome assembly GCA_004363605.1 of Indri indri. NCBI lineage: Eukaryota > Metazoa > Chordata > Mammalia > Primates > Indriidae > Indri > Indri indri. Next base: position 110,898 of record RJWJ010002037.1, on the reverse strand, counting down.
GTTACCTTTCACCACTAATACGTATGCAAGTGTATATGTATGATAACATGTAAGTGCTCTCCCTCAGTCCCACATGTCTCTTTTCAAAGCCATCAAACACCCCGAGTCAAATTAATCATCCTTAAACTTGGCTCTGATCACTCCACCCCCTATTCAAGAACCATCAATGGATCTCTAATGTCTAGAAAATAAAGCCCAGCTTCTCAGTGTGACACCCAAGGGCCACCTTAACCATCTCTAATCTGCCTTTCCTTATTTTCACCTTTAACTTCAAGTCTTCCAATGTCTAAAACATGCAGAAAAGTAGACAGAACCATAACAGACACCCACAAACACACCACTCAAATTAGAGAACTATTAAGATTTTGCCATTTTTCCTTCAAAACTATTTTTAGGAAGCAAAATGTTATAGATACAGTTGAAGTGCTGCTGGTCTGTTTCCTTCCTCCCTCTTTCCTCAGTTACTGTTCCGAGGCTGGTGTATATTCTCACACAGCCTACACTTGTATAGCTTTACTGCAGCCAGGTGTCTAACAACATCAACAATATAAACTATTCACCTATGTTCTAAATTTTATAAAAATATCATACCGTACCTTGCTTTTTTCACCCAACATTATGTTTTCAAGTTTTCTTCACATCGATACTTGCCGATCTAGTTCTTTCATCTTAACCGTTGTCTAACACTCCATTGTATGACTATCCGCAGCTTATTTAACCATTTCCTTCATGGCAGACACTTAGGTTATTTCTCTGTTTCTCTACCGCAAACACCACTGCAGCAAATATCCTCACACAAAGTTGTATGTGTATGTGCAGACATACTATTAATAAGTTACACCTGGAAGTGAAATTGCTGGGTTGCAGGGCCTGCACCTCTTCCTTCGCTGTTACCAGATCCCGCCTAATTGTTCTCCGAAAGGGTGGGGCCACTTTACGTGATTGCCAGGAATGCACGAGAGTTCCTGACGCTCCCCACCCTTGCCAGCACTTAGGGGTTGTTTCACCAATTGACGGGGAGTCAAGTTGTATCTCATTAGGTTTTATTTTACCTTCTCCTCATTACTAGTAAGTATGAATGTCTTTTCTTATATTTTCGACCATTTATATTTCACTTTCTGTGACTTACCCATTTGTATATCTTACCTATGTTTCTGTTGGGTTGTTTGCCCTTTTCTTATTAATTTGTAGGAGCTGATTTTATATTCTGGATATTAGCCCTTTATTAATTCTCAGTATCCCAAATACCTTCTCCTTGTCTTTCTGTATTTCCATTTATTTATTTATTTTTGTTGTATGGAAGATTTTAAAATTTTTATATAATGGAATTTATCAATTTTTTACGGTTTGTGCTTTTTCATGTTTTCTTTAAGCAATCTGTACCTATCCCAAGGTTTTAACTATAATCTCTTGCATTTTCTTCCAAAAGTTTTAAAGTGTAACTTTGTACCTTTGGCTCTTATCTCTCTAAAATATATTTTTATAAACTAAGGTGCGGTCCTTATTTTTTGACATATGAAAAAAGCATATATATGTGTGTGTGTGTGTGGTGCATGTATAGAATCAGTTCCTACAAATAGTAAGAAAAGGACGAGTGACCAGTTGAATTAGCCCCATTTACTACATAGTCATCCTTTTCCCTCTGCTTGGCAATACGCCACTGCTCACACCGAGCTCCCATCTAGGGAGGGTCTGTTTCTGGGCTCTCGTCTGTCCTGTCCGTCAGCTTGTCCAGCCCTGCTCTAGGGCTTCTGACTATCACTTTAGAGGAAGTCTTGACATCTGACAAGGTTGATGCTCCAACAATTACTAAAAAAAAAAAAAATCCTTATTGACTTAATTTTCTTATTATGGTGTAATAAATTTAGAAATTAAAAACAAGCAGAAAGCTTTAAAATAACCTTTAAAACTATAAAAAAAAAAAAAGCCCCAAACCTAATTCTGAATAATTCATGGGCAAAGAAGAAATTGTAATGGAAATTATGAAATATTTATATCTGGATGACAATGATAGCACCGCTTATCAAAACTTCTGGGATGCAGCTAATTTGTAGCCTCAATGGCATCAATTTTCAATCACTCTTGCTTTATAATGTATGCATTTAAATGACATTTTCTAATTGGATATGGCCAGCACACAGGAGCGTTATTCACTTTTGTATATTAATCTTATAAGCAGCCATCTTGCTGGCTCTCATCAGCAGTAAGTATGATTTGCTGTTGCTTTTGATAAATACCCTTTGTCAGGCTAAGGGAGTTCTTATTTATTCCTAATTTGCTAAGAGCTTTTGTCTCAAATGGTGACGAGTTAGAAGCAAGCCTTTTAAAAGCCAAGGATGCCGCTTCCCTCTGCACGGTGCCAGATGAAGGTCCTAGCCAATAAAGGCAATAAGGCAAGAAAAAGAAATGAGAGGTTATGGAAGAGACAAGACCACCACCACTTAGAACTACTTCGTGAGTGGGTTCCTGAGTGTATTTCCTTATTTCTGAGCCTCTGTTTAACCTGTGAACCCGGAATAAAATCTCCCTTCATCCCATCCCCAATCTTAATTCTCACTATGTTCCTTCTCCAAGTCCCAATAATCGCCCTAATAATAGCTAAATATTTATCGATTGCTTACTGTACCCCATGCAAGCATTTTATAGCATTTCTTAATCTTTACAACCACCTATGAAGGAGGTTATTAAATGACAAAACTCGGAGAGTTTAAGGGATTAGGTTGAGCTCTTGCAGCTGGAAAGTGGCAAAACAGGGATTAAGTTAGAGCCCATCCCTAACCCTAACCACTGCACTAAACTGCCTACCTATTCGTGATACAGGACCCAGACTTTTCTGCCCACTGGCCTCACTTTGGCCTGGATTCTGTCTCTCACTTTCCCCGAATCTCTGCCTATCTGTTGTGGACACTATGTCACACCACTCAGGTCCCCCCCAGGACTGGAGAACTTACTCCCCCAGCTGCTGAGAGTGCTGCCAACAGACGCACCCACCTGTCAGCCCTCTTTGGAACTGCCTCGGCTGAAGAGGCCCCGGCCCAAGCCCACACTCCCTTCTAGAGACGGCCCACATCCAGCGGCCAGTCAACGTGAGGGTGTAAAGGCCCAGCCGCCTCGCCACAGCCCAGAACGACTCTGAGGGCCATCCCTGCTCTCCAAGGGATCCAGGCTGAGGCCTTCCTTGAGACTGCGCCACAGCCCCACTTTGCCATTTGCCAGCTGCTTCTGTTGTCTCTTTTCTTCTATAGGTGGGAGTCCCAAGAGTCCTCCCTGAGATGCCCCTGCACTGGAAAGGCTGTCTCAAAGCCTGTTTCCCGGCGAACCCCAGCTGTGACAGAGCCCAGTCCTTTGAGGCTCACTTCTAATGCTGCCTCCCTCTGATCAGAGGTTCTCCTCGCTCTGCACGAACTTCTGGGGTGATGACCATCTCTCTCCGCTGTACCTGCCCTGGCTTCCATACTACACCGTGAGCTCCTTGAAGGAGGGGGAGGGCACAGCATCTGGTTCATTCTCCATCTTCTTTAGCACCTGCCTTTACTGCTGAGTATAGGTCGTGGGGTCGGACACATCTGGATTCAAACCCCAGCTCTACTTTTCTTGGCATCAGTTTCCTAATCTGTAAAATGGGGTAATGGCAGCATCTTTCTCTTAGGTTTGAAGAATTAAATGTATATAGAATGTTTAGCCCGGAGCTTGACACAACAAACACTCCCTCATTGTTTGTTATCCATAATTGTTGTTTACCTACTGTCATGATAGCACTAATCTATGTTTATTGAAAGAGTCAGGAATGCCCGCTGACGACCAGCTTAGCAGGCTGTACTGGCAGAGTGAGCCTTCACGACTTCATCTCCCTGGGAGACAGCGCAGACTGGCTGAAGGCTGCTCGTGCCCTGGCAGAATGCCCACTTTGCGCTCTCTCTGTCTGTCTCCCCAGGCAGGCCTCGTAGCTGACCCTCCAGCATGCAAACCCTCACTCTCTCCTGCAACCAAAAAATAAAAATTAAACTTGGCTTTGAATCCAAGGCCACTGGTGCTTTTGATCTCAGTTTCAAAGCAAGACAATTATTGGACACAAAAAGCCCTGATTTATTTATGAAATGCTATGGACATCTTCGAGGCGGGAACGAAAAAACTCACTCCAGACCGAGTCCTTGTTGCCACACAGTGAATGGCTGCTTTCAAACACAAGCCCCCCACATGCCCTCTCTTCTCTGCTGAGAGTCTTTCCTCATTAGCACTTCCTCCCAAACATCACAGCTTCCAACATCAAATTCACATCACGGCCAGGGCAAGTAATTAAATTCTGCAGGCATCAGAGCGTAGAATAATGGACGGCTATTGTTAAGGAGGCTGAAGAAAACAGAATGAGGCTGGAAACGGTATGGGCTTCAATGCCCAGCCTCAGAAACGGCCAGGGGCAGACGGGGGAGCAACTGGGATGCAGACTGAAGCCCCAGCGGGCACAGCACACGGGGTGGTGGATTCGGAGCTGGAGTTGCAAACCTGATTTTGAGGCCAACTCTGCACTCACCAGATGTTGGCCTCAGTTTCCGCATCAGCAAAACAAGGACGATGAACGAGGAGCCATTCTCCATGTGTGGTCCCCAAAGCAGCAGCATCAGCGTCACCTGGGAATCTGTTAGAAATGCAGATTCTCAGGCCCCGGCCTGGACCTACTGAATTGGAAACCGTGAGACTGGGGCCCAGCAGGTTGCATTTAACAAGCCCTCTAGGTGACTCCGGTGCATGCTAGAACTTAAGAGCCACTGTTAGAGCATGTTCAAAGATGAGTCCACAAACCCAAATGCACTAAGGGCAGAGAGAGTAAAACAAAGGAGCCAAGTAGATGTGACTCTCCGGACAACAGCGGGGACAGCAGGGCAGGGGAGAGAACGTGCCCAGCCTGGAGGGGCTGGCAGCTACTCAGCCACAGCTAACTACTGCCAAGTATGAGCCCGTGTGGATCTGGTATTGTCAGAGCTTCTGATTTTGTAAAAGAAAAACAAAATCCTGATTTTATGTGAAATCTCCAAAATTTTAAATGTTGGTTTGATTTCTCTTAACATAGTGAAGGCCACAAAGATCACACTTCAGAGCCACATTCAGCTGTGGACTTTGCGGCCTCTGTCCTGAGTTGCCTTTGACCTCCCTCATGACATACTCTACCCACAGTGCTCTTGCCTTTCTCCAGACCCTAAACTCCCAACCTCCTTTCTCCATTTGGCAGACTCCTATTCATCCTTCAATACCCAACTCCAGGGTCACCTCCATTGTGAATTCATTCTCACCTCTCTGCCCCACTTCCCACCTCTCCATTGAGAGCAGAGAAGAATCAGACATGAGGCCAAAGAGTTGACACGTGAAAGAAGGTAACACAGAGGAGAAGACATGGAGAGGTGACAAAACAGGCTTTTTCCGCAGAGGAGGAATGAGGCCCACTAGAAAGTTACCCTTTACTGCTTAAAAAATCACTTAAATAAGGACACTGATCCCATATGACTGGAATCTAATAAAGTTTTAAAGGGGCAAATATAAAGAAACACAACTGCCAAGTTCATCGGTTAGATTAAAACAACAATTGATACAAAAATATCTGGGCTTTCAGCTGACTGAGAGTTCAGAGTGTCAATCATGGGAAGACTAGCATTAAAAAGGCAAACGCCTCCATAGATCTCACCGTTAGAAATGAAGTGTCTGGACAGCCCTGCCCTGCTCTGAGCTGGTCAGACCTTCCTAAAGCATTCTGACTGGTTCTCAACGTTAGCTTCTGCCAGTCAGAGAAGACCTGGAGCATGACCCGGGGACAGTGGCCAAGGTGGAGAGAGAATGCAAAGCCAGATCCCAGGGGAACAGGCCAAGGGACCTGGAATGTTTGCCCCCAGGGAGGAAAGACCTGGGTGGGTGGTCATAACTTCTGTCTTCGAGCGACTGACAAGTTTGATCTATGTGGCCCTCAAAAGATGATCAGGACCCATGACTGGAAACACTGAGATTTCATTTCAGCCTTGGGGAGAATTTTCTATTGATCACAATTGTCCCCCAGTGGCCATCTAGCAGAGGAGGACGGCTACTGCACAGAATGATACAAGAACTGGAACAGAGAGCCTAGTGGACATCGATGTTTTTATTTCTCCTTTCTTGGGATGGCACCCTAATTTTTCCTGGGGAGCCCCCCTCACCCATTCTCAGTCCTATGGCAGGTGGAGTTGAGTGTGCGTCTGGCTTCGGGAGCGGGCATGTTTCCCTGGCCAGGCAGAGCACTGCAGTGCCCTGGCCACAGGTGCAGCCTCAGGTGTGCTCACCTGACCCGGGCTGGGCCAATTGGAGCCTAGAAGACCCAATTCTGGGGAAAGGGACTTGAGGCAGGTAGGATGTGAGCCTGGAGCTGCTGGGGGCCATCTGGTCATCACATGGGGAGAGCTCAACTATGAAAGAGCCCCTCACCTCCCTCAAAAAGGAAAACAGAGAAAACTAGAGCAGAGCTTCAGCGAGACTGAGTTCTGGTAACAGCCTTTATGCCCCTGGAGCCCGCCCCATGCCTGCAGCCAGGAGAACTGGTCAGATGCCTTTGTTCCTTAAAGCAGGGTGAGCTGGGTTTCTGCTGCCTGCAGCCGTAAGAGTCCCGATCACCAAAGATGCCTCTCAGATCTCCACCAGTCCATTTTCCACGGCTGATCCACATCTCGCATCTCTCACACTTAAAGCGGGGACCGCGCGCATGGAATCTGGAATTTGAAGTGCTGCCTCTCAGAACAGATTCCACGGCAAAGGGGAAAATGGAGAATTATGAAAAGGTAAGTTTTGAAGTCAAGCCCCAGCCAGAAGACAGGCACAGGACAGATGCCTGGCCTGGGAGCCACGCTCACTTGCTGCAGTGGGGCAGGGGGTACCTGGCAGGATCATCAAGGACCCACTGAGTACGAGGACCGCAGCTCAGCCATGCGGAAGGGGTTCCATTCTTAGGGATCACTGGCGAGCTACCATTTAATGAGTGCCTACTGAATACCAGGTCTGTGCTGGACATTTAACCTACCTCTGCCCATCAAAGCAGCCCCGCAAAGCAGGCGTTGTTACCATCTCATTTCCCAGCTGAGGAAACTGAGGCTCAGAGAGACCTGCCCAGGCTGGCCTCTGAGAGGCAGTTCTGAGACAAACTCCCAAAGTCCAGCCACGCTGCCTCCTGCTGGTGATGACAAGGGGCCCAAAGCCACCAATCTGGGTCCTCCTTGCAGCTTCAGGAGGCTTTACTGTCACCCGTCGAATGGGGTTAGTGAGGATGCCACTTGTTCCCAGTCTGACCAGGGCCCAGCCTCCACGGTTGTTTCGAGGGCTGCAGGAACTAACATTCTAAAAAGCAGGCCTCATTCTGAGATTAGACACCACCGATGCGACACAAAGGGCCGTGCTGTGCTAAGTCAGCCGCCCAGGCTCTGTCCCGTCTCTCTCCCAGCCCCTGTGGGCCAGGTCGCTTCCTTTGTTCCACAGGCACAGGCCTGGTAACGAGGCAGCCCGGAGCTCAGCTGTAGACACTGTTTCATTATTTTCCGCCCTGTTACCCTCCATCACAAGTCAGGCTGCTGTCAGCCTAAATGAGAACTGAAAAGATTTATCTCGCCTGTCCCAGGGCTCAGCTCAGGAAAAAGACCCTTCATTTCCTAAAGGCCCTGATGACCCTTTCTCTGTGAGTCACTCCCACCCAGGAAAAAAGATGTGACAGCAGCGTCAGGCGGGGCTGGAACGGGACCAGCAGCCAAACTTGCACGTCTCAATCGCTTCAGTTTGGCTTTGCAAAGCACTGCGTGATTTTTTTTTTTTTGCACTGTATTTACCTTCCTAATTATGTTTGCTTATGAAAATATTAAACTTAGACCACGTTCATAAACACGGCCCCAGGAGGAAACCAGAGGCATATTGTGTGGCAGGAGGAAATTAGCCTGCGATTGCAATTTTGCTGTCAACGTAATCCTCAAAGTAGACAATTCAAACACAGACTATGGAGAGATGATTATATTTTAAATCGACTTGTCCCTTTCCTGGTGCTTCTAGCAATCTCAGGTCACCAAACCCCTAAAATTGGTTCTAGATTCTTTTAGTAACAATAGTCCTTTACATTTGCATAATAATAGCTGGCTTTCACCGGGCACTCACTAAGTGCCAGGTGCTGCTCTCCAGGCTGTAAGTGGGGATGACAACCCTGTTAATCCTTCCAACTGCCCTGCGGGTGTTCATTTCCATCCTCATTTCACAAATGAGGAAACTGAGGCATAGAGAATTGAACTAACAAGGCCAAAGACACACCGCTAATAAATCATGGAACCAGGGCTATGAACCAGAGTCCCGAGTCTAAGAATTCTGGACTCAGAGGCCAAATCACAAAACACTTTGCAATAATGCCTCTCTCCTTCACGTGCCCCATTTGTTTAACCCTCACACTGCCCCTGGGAAGTGGCTGATCTTAAGCCCACTGGACAGACAAAGAGGATGAGGTTCACAAAAGCTAAACAACTTGCCCATTTCACAGACAGGAAACTGAAGTTTGCAGACATGAGTTCCATTCTCCAAACATTCACACAGCACCTAGCCACGTGCCAGGCACCATGCCAGGAGCTCAGAATGCAGAAACCTCAGGGGCATGAGAAATGACTGCTCCTTCCACACTCAGTTTCTGGACGTTTACATGAGTACGATCTTTCTGAAAGTGATGGAGTACTCTGTCAAAGGTCTTAAAAATGAGCAAACTTTTGATGCTGAAAGTCCCATTGCAGAAACTGATCCTAAGAAAGTAACAGTGGATGTGACAAAGAAGCTCACAGCAGCATTATTTATAAGAGTAAAGTAACAGAAATAACCTAAAAGGGTTCGACAATAAGAGATTAGTTAAATAAATTAGGGCATATCTATATAATTAAACACTATATTATTATTCAAAATATTATATAATAGAAATATATTTATTGGCATGGGAAACTTGTGTAATAGAGTGTTACACAATTTGTAGGTAACATAATCAGTTAGTAAAATCATAAATGCAACGTGATCTCATTTGGAAAATGTATGTGTACACTAGAAAGTGTGTAAATATAAGCACTCATAGAAAATGTATTTGCATGTGTATATATAAAGAAGAAATTCCTAGGACATCAAAGTGATTGTCTCTGAGTGATAACATTGCAGGTGATTTTAATTTTTGTGTTTGTGCTCATCTCCATTGTTCCAATTCCCTGCAGTGACTGTGTACCACTTACCTAACCATGCAAAGGTTTTGACTTCTGTGACAGTAGTTGCTGAAGTAGCTGAGACCACAGAGTCTTTAAAAGGCACATCCAGGGTTCAAACGCAGGGCTGGAGAGCCAAGTCCAGCCCTCGGCCCCCCGCACCCTTCAACACGCTTGCCCTCCTGGTCCCTTGACCCCAGACCACATCCCACCCTGGCTGGCATAGTGTTGTCATGGCCAGCCTGGGGCAGAGAACTGGGACAGGTGGGGTCGCCCACTTGCCCACCTTTTTGAAGAGTCGGATGACATCCTCACTGATCTGGGAGAGGCGGACGATGACATTGTTCATGAAGATGTCATTGAGGGTGGCGTGATCGCGGCTTTCCCGCCGGGTCTGATGCAGAACCAGATACCAACAGTTCACGGGTGAGAGGAGGTACTGGTCCTTCCTGCGGAAACCAAGACAGCTCAGGTTGGCTACATCGGAACTGTCATCCACGTAGTGATTTATTTTGTTGTCACCCACCTTGGCTCTCACGGCACCCCTTCAAGGTTGGTTTTATTTTTACACATTTTACAGCTCAGGAAATAGGCTACAACAGCTGAAGTGATCCTTCAAGGTCACAGAGCAGCGCGGGGCAGAACCCAGGTCTTTGACTCTAAGTCATGTGCTGTTCCACCATCCCACTCTCTGGGCACTTGCTCCACGCACCCCTCCTTTCTGGGAAGAAGCTGCCTCCCCTGGGGCTAAGAAATACTAAGCCTATTGTGTTTGAAATATTTGTATGATTTCTAGATCTATGCAATGCAAAGAACAAAAAGTGGACACTTCCTCATCTTGTCTCCCCTTCCCCCTGGAATCTTCTCAGGCTCTTAATCCATTTGCCTTTCCCCAGGGATCGGCTTCTGTCTCTTGGCCTCTTGGAAACACGAGCCTTTGCCCCTCCATGAAGCTGGAGGGAGAGGGGCCTGGGGAGTTCAGGTTCTGTTCGGGAGAAGGGGTTAAGGAAAATACAAGTAAGCACATACAAGACAAATAAACCTTTGTCCTGCAGTGACGGACAGATTCTTAGCATACTCTGGCTGGTATTATGCTAGAACAGAGGCTCTCAAAGTGTGCTCCCCAGACCAGCAACATCAGCAGTACCTGCAACTTGTTAGAAATGCAGACTCCCCGGTCCCACTGCAGACCTGCTGAACCCAACACTCCGGGGTGCGCCTGGCAAGCTGGGCTGTCACAAGCCCTTGAGGGGATTCTGATGCTCACTCAAGTCTGAGAACCACGGATCCTCACGCCATTGTTTCCCAAAGCTCAGGATACCAGTGAAACCAGAGATCTGTCTTGTCTATACACATGCCCCTCGACTTACGATGGGGTTACATCTCAATGAACCTATCGTAAGTGATCCTTAAGTCAAAAATGCATTTTATACACCCAACCTAGTGGACATCATAGCTTAGCCTAGCCTACCTTAGACATGCTCAGAATGCTTACATTAGCCTATAGCTGGGCAAAATCATCTAACACAAAGCTTATTTTATAAAAAAAGTATTGAATATCTCATGTAATTTATTGAATACTGTACTGAAAGTGAAAAACAGAATGGTTGTATGGATACTAGAAATACGGCTTCTACTGAATGTAGACTGCTTTTGTACCATGATAAAGTCGAAATGTCATACGCCAAACCATCGTGAAGTTGGAGACTGTCTGTACTTTGTAAAGACCCCCTCAGGAAAGGGTGTATATACTCTGTGCTCCAGGAAGAGGAAGCGAAATTAAAAAACAAAACCAAGATCAAACCAATAACCCCATCCTGCCACACAGAGTATCTGAGCTAGAGTCCCTGAGTCTTTCCCTTACTACACTCTCCAGTGCGGAAAGGGATGTTGGCAAGTCAGGGAAGAGGCCCATCCACCACCGAGGGTGGCTGGCTTCAGGGTGCCCCCCAGGTCGGCCTTGTTCCACTTGTCCTGAGTGTGTACCACCTCCGGGAGCTGGCCAAGGTTCCGTTCCCAGGAAACACAGCCTCCCACGCAGCGTTTTTGAGGAAGGCAGTTCTGATTCCCGCTATGACTGCTTTCCCCTTCCAAAGCCAGGTGAAAATGCTACAGGGTGCAGCCCCGAGGGCCTCTGGGCTGTGGTCCTCCCCCCAGCCCCTCCCCAACTCCTGGGGCTTGGGAAGGTAGTGAGGTGGGACCACTTGACTTGGAGGAAGTTTTCTTTCTGTCACCAAATGGGCTAAAAAATCTGTGTAGGTGGCAGGAATCTGGGAGAAGGGCATTTGCTTTAGACAGAGGATGGATATGCTGGGACTGTCTGAGGAAAATGGAGGAAGATGAAGCGTTAAGACACACTGCTGCAAGAGAAACGGGTTTCTCCTTGGCCTACAGCCCAGAGAAAGTGCCAGAACACTAAACTCCAACGCCAGCCAGAATCCCCCAGCATTTACTGTGTCAGGCCTCAGGCGGGCTCTGGACATCCACAGATGGCTGTGATGCAGACCTTGTCTAGTGGCTGAGGCAGAAGAAAGGAATTAGAGCAAAGGTGGTGCAGGTCTAAAACCCAGGCCCACGCAGAGCAGCGGGAGAAGGCGCCTTCCCTTCCAGTGCGTCCTGGGTACCAGGCACCAAGCTCCCTTTGTCCCCATGGGGCCTTCCTGCGGGCACGCTCTTCCCTCCACCTGCAGTACCGCAGCCCCTGTTCTTCTCACGATTGCTCCTGCTCTCCCTGGCGGCTCAGCTTAAGTCACCTCCCCACCGGGCACTCCCCTGAGCCCACACTAAACTGTGGTTCTCAAAGTGTGGTCCCTGAGCCAGCAGCATCAGCACCGCTTGGGAACTTGTTGGAGATACACAGTCTCAAGGTCACCCCAGACTGCTGAATCGGAACGCTAGGGATGGGCCCAGCACCTGTGTTTTAAGAAGCCCTCCAGGGGATTCGGATGCATACTCAAGCTTGAGAACTGCTGCCTTAAGGGGCTTCCTGCCCTTGCCCCTCACCTCACTTCGAGCTCTTTGAGAGCAGGGACTGTTTCTGATGCAGTCATCACATCCAGTGCCCAGCAACGTGCCTGCCACATAGTAGATGCTGTGGAAGAGAGACCCATGAGAAAAGTTCATATTTGTGCTGGGTCTTGAAGGATGTGTAGGAGTTTTCCAAATGGTCAGAGGGGCAGAGAGAGAATGCACTTATAGGTAGAGGGAACTGTGGGTACAAAAACAGTGATTTATCTCAGGAGAGCTGGAATTCTGAGTATGTTAGTGGATGACTGCAGGACATGAGGCTGGGGCGATGGGTTAAGGGTCCGACTGCCAGGCTAAAGGGTTGGGACTTCGTCTTCTAGGCCACATAGTTCTCAACTTGCCCTTCATGCTAGAATCGCCTGGGAAATTTTTTAAAAACACCAATACCCAGGTGCCATCCAAGACCAATTAAGTCAGCATCTCTGGGGATAGAGTTTGGTATTAGTATTTTGTAAATACCGTCTAGAAGATTCTACTGTGCAGCTGGAGTTAAGACTGCCTGCTGCAGGCAGCGGGGAGTCGTGGAAGTTACTTAAGCAGAGGTAGGATATAACAAAAGTGTGTTTTATGAGGATCCTTGAGGGCAGATTGGAGGATGGAGGGGAGGATGGGCGTGGGCACAGACGTGGGCTGGAGGCAGGGGGACAGTCAGGAGGTGGCCTTAGTTCAGAAGAAAGATGCCGGGGCCTTGTGGCCAGTGAAGGTGCGCTCAAGAGACTCCTCAACAAGAAAGCAGGACATCTTGGAGACTTCCTGCAAGCAGGGGAGCGAGGAGGCAGGAGGAGACGGTGCTTCTGAGGCTTGGCTCTCAGCGACCGGGTGGGTGCTGATGGCATGAACTGAGATAAGAACTGCAAGGGGAGAAGCGGGTCTGGGGAGAAAACGCGTATCTCATTTTTCACTGCCTCCTAGGCGGCCATGGAAATGGAAAGATTAGAGTAAGGGAGAGATGAGATAATTGAGCTGTTACCTAAATTACTTCAGGGGCTTAGCTCAACCTGGGATGCAAGAAGTGAACAGCAACAGGGAATTAAATACGCAACATTTATGGAAATCACAGCTAGAAGGTGAGTTTCAGAGGGAAGGAAAAGACGAGTGATCTGGAAGGGTGGGGGGTGTTGGGACTGTCTGGGGACCGTGAATTAGGTCACCTGGCCAGAGAGACGAGGTAAGGGGAAGGGCAGAAAGGACAGTGCTGGCCTTGTCAGAGCTGTGGCCGGGAGGCAGAGCAGGCTGCGACAGCACTGCGGGAGGACGAGGGCACCTGAAAGCAGCTGAGGACTTGTTTGGTTGCAGCGAGCAGCGCGGGAAAGAGGAAAGACCTCGGTTCCTTCCGGCTTTCGTTCACGCACTGCCTCTGTGTGTGTGCGCTGGGCACGGCTGGAGGCCGCACAGGCAGAGCGACGAGGGCTGCAAGCCCCTGCCCCACAAGCCCTGCTCTTGAGCAAGGGAGATGCACGTGGATGGGTCAGAAACAAAGACACAGCCTCATAAACGCAGCTGTGGGGAGGAGGCTCTGGAGCAGACCCGGTGGTGAGGTGGTCACAGATGGCTTCCTGGAGAAAGCCGTTCTAGACTGGAACTAAAGGCTGGGTTGGAATTTCACAGGAAGGAGCTCTCTAGGTGGAGAAGCCTGGTGACCAAAGGCAGAGAGCAGCAGGGGAGGGCATGCTGGTGAGCCGGGTGTAGCGCGGGGCCCAAGCATGGTGTTCCAGGGTGCGGGAGGGTGACAGGTGGGGTTGGAGACCTAGGCAGGGGCCACTTCGCAAAGGGCCTCTAAGTCTTGTTAGAGTTTGAGCTTCATCCTGAGGTCTGCAGGGAGCCCTTGAAGGGTCTAGAGCAGCCGTGTGAAAGGGCAGAACTGCACTCCAGACCTGCACCCACCGCGGCGCAGAGCGGGGGCTCCCGGGGGCCAGGGGAGGTTGGAGAGCTACTCCAGCAGGGAGCTGGCTGGCCTGGGGACTGCCTGGGTGGGCCCGGGCCGGGAGTGGAGAGAGACAGACATGTCCAGGATGACTCCCGAGTTTCTGGTCTGGGCACCTGGGAGAGCAGGGTGGCGTCTGTCGAGACGGGTGGGGCGGGGAGGGGAGACGGTGGGTTCCAGTTGAACGTGGTGAGCCTAAAGGCCGTGGAACGTCCTCCTGATGGAGATCTCCGCGTAGAGAGACAAGTGCGGAGACCGGACAATACTTGAAGCCACGGAATGACATGGAACACTTTACAGGTGCTGTGGCCACATGGCAGGAGGGGCAAAGCCCCACGAAGGCTGGCAAGGCTGTGGCCGATGGCTGGGGCAGGGCCGGCCACCACGGCTCCTCCCACCCGGTTACCTGGAAGAGGGCCACCCGGGCGATGCGCCTTCCCTGAGAGCGGCTCCAGGCCTGCGTCCCACCCACAGGGAGACCGCTGTTTCTGTCCCCTCTCAGCCCTGGCTCCCCTGAGGTGGGGCAGCTCATTTGTAGACTAAAAAGCTGGGTGACCTGTCCACAGACAGGGCCAGGAGAGGAGCTGGCCGCTCTGTGCAAAGCTGGCATCCGTGGCCCCAGCCACAGTCGCACCAGGCTCTCCCCACGCCAGAGGAGAGGGGAGGGCCGCAGGAGGGACCCGGCACAGAGAAACAGAAAGACCCCTGGACATGGGGGTGGGCACGTGTCTGCCATACTAGCTGTGGGACTTCACACAGGTCGCTCGTCCCCTGGAGCCGGGCTACTCGCCTGGTATTATTCGCCCTGGGGCTAAACACCAGCAAAGAGCTCCGTGGCCATTCTCCCACAGTTCATCCATTCCGCACATTTTTGTTGTCTATTTAATGAGGACCAGACCCCAGGGACCCACTCTTCAGCACAACAGATACAGTTTCTGCCTCCACAGAGCGGCCGGCCTGGTGGGGAGACAGACATCCCTCGGGAGCCCCACAAATGAGGGAAGAGCTAGGATTGCAGAGGTTCTGGGGTGGGGGGAGCCTGGTGCCATGAGAGCCTGTAACAAGGGGACTGGCCTGATTTTGGGGGGCTCACTGATGTGTCCCTGAGGAGGGGGTCACTAAGCTGGGCTCCAAGGGAGGAGCTGGAGGGCACTAGTGAAGGGGGCTGGGAGAGAGGGTTCCAGGGAGAGGGAACAGAATGGGCAAAGGCTCATTGCGGGCCGAGAGCTTGGTGCCTTTAAGGAACCGAGTAAAGGCTAGTGTGGCTGGAGCAAGAAGCTGGGTGGGGGGGGGCGTTCAGGGTGAGGCTGGAGGGGTCTCCTGTGAGCACGGTGGTATGCTCCATCCCACCCTCCACCCGGATCGCGCTGGGCCTGGCAGGAAGGAGCACCCAGGCGAGGACACCAAAGCTGGACACCAGCCTTCAGGGACCTTCAGCCTCTGCCCTTCCCTTTGCAGGGGGGTCACTTGTCCCTTTTGAAAGCAGAACCCCTTTGCCCTGAGATCCAGCTCTCCCCGCCAGCAGCCATTTTTGTCTTCTGCAGCCTCGTTTCTGGAAGACGACGTCTAAATGAACTTGGGCCAGCACTCTCAGCTAAGGCACATTTTGAACAACCTTTCTGTTTCTCCCATCTTGCATCCAAGTGTTGGCCCAGCAGGCAGAAGCTGCTGAGCTAAGACGTAATGTTAGAACTTTTGCATATATGTGTATATATTTTATTTTTTTATGGCCAAAAGATGGCAACGAACATTTCTGGTGAGTCACAGCTTTCTTTCTTTGGCTAGGGGAGCTGGGTATGAGGTTCCAACAGACTGCAGCTAGAGGAGCCAGGCTCTGCCAAGCTGGTGAGTTGGGAAGATGAGATTAGCAGTGAGCCGGCTTCTCCAGCTTCTCGGCTGGGGGCCGGAAAATTCCGCTTAGCAAACAGAACCCATTTCCAAGCCTGCAGAGCCCCACATTGAGGATGCATCCACAGCCACTGCCTTGGGCTCCTAGTCCGTCTGGGAGGAAGGCAAGTCCTGCAGCCAAGACTGTCCCCCAGGAGCCCGTCCCTGCTGCCGGCTTCCTGCTGCCTTCCGGGACCTGCTCACGCCTGACACTGGGCTTGCTCGGCCTGCTGCTGGGCAGAGCTGCCTCTGAAAAGTGCGGCCTCAATTAGTGCCAGGGCAGAAAGGTGTGGTTAACCTCCTGCTACTCAAGCTGCTCCAAGCAGGATCTAGAACTCATTGCACTTGCTTACAGCGTGAATCGTTAATTCATCAAATAGTAACTTTGTGCCTGTTCTGCGCCAGGCAATGGTAAGCGAAGTGAGCCACACTTCCTGCCTCGTGGAGCTTACCGTCCAGCGGGGGCCTCAGATAACAACCGATAATCACATAAATAAGTAGAAAACAGCAATGCCAGAAGGGCTCTGGAGGAGACATGCGTGGAGCCTCAAGAGTCCACGACGGGGGACTCCCCTGGGGAAGGCGGAGGCCGGCACCAGGGGACCAGGCTGCTCTCTCTCGGCACTGAGACCTTAGCTGGGCTGCTTCTCCTCCTGCGGCCCTCCCTGGCACCCGCTCAGCCCTGGTTCACTGTCCTTGCAGCACTGTCGAACCTGATGCTTGCCTGTTCACTACTCACCATCGGTCTCTGGTGCCCAGGCAGGGCACACAGTCGGCTCTCAGAAAATATTCGCTGAATAGGTGAAAAGTGCTTCCAGAGCTAGGACAGAAGGCCGAATAGGTTTTAACATGGCACAGCGACAAGGAAGAACATTCTCAGCAAGAAGAGTGAAGGCCCCACGTGCATGAGCATCTTCTAGAACTTTCTGAGAAAAAGTCAGTGTGGCCAGAGGCCAGAGGGGGACGGGATGAGGCGTGAAGTCAAGACTGGACAGGTGGCACAGCCAGGGCCTTGAAGGACAAGACGGGTGCTGAGCCGCGTGCTGGTTTTCTAGGGCTGCCGTAACACACGTTTGAGGGGCTCAAACCACAGAGACGGATTGTCTAACAGTTCTGGAGGCTGGAAGTCCAAGATCAAGGCGTCGGCAGGGTTGGTTCCTTCTAAGGGCTGGGAGGGAGGGCCTGCTCCGTGCCTCTTGCTAGCCTCTGATGGCCTGCCAGCGATCTCTGGCATTCCTGGCCTGTGGCCACACCACCCCACTCTCTGCCTTCAGCTTTACAAGGCATTCGCCCTCCTTCTGTGCCTCTGTGTCCAAAGTCCCTTTTTTGTAGGGACACCAGCCATGTCAGATTAGGGCTCACCTCAGTGACCTCATTTTTACATTAGTTCTATAAAGACACTATTTCCAAATAAAGTCACGTTCTGAGGTATCGGGGTTGAGAACACACGATCCAGCCCAAAGCAGGCTGTTACTGCAGGGGGACAGGGAGGCCCAGGGGGAGTTCGCATGACTACTTGGGCATCTTTCTGTGGCCCCTTAGAGGAGCAAAGGACACGGCACGGAGGATTGAGTCTGACCTCCTTGCTGGCATTCAAGGCCTGCCCCATCTGCCGCCAGTGCGTCCCTCGTCCCCTCTCTGCTCACAGAAACCTTCTCCAGACAGTGGACGAGCCCTGAGCCAGGGATGAGCTTCCATTTGTCTCGTCACAAGTTGTGGGTGACTCCCCCAGCCCCCAGGATTACCCGAGGAACATGAGGCTGCTGCCCTGGGGGCCGGACAGCATCGCCCAGGGCCTGGCTCCCTGCTGTTTGGCAGGCCTGAGACAGAGTCATTCTGAAGGGGACTAATGACATCCACTGGTCACCTGGCCAATGCAGGTTCTGCTTGCTGGTGCTGGGTGCTCTGGAGTCAGAAGGCTGGGCTTCAAGTGCCAGTGCTGTCCCTCACGAGCAAAGCGAACATGAAGGTTAGTTAAACCTTCTCTTTCCTTATCTGTAAAATGGGGTAACACCTACCTCATGGTGGTGCTTTGAGGATTTAGGTGAGGCAATCCATGCAATGCTCTTGGTATCGAACCCAGCGTATAATAATTATTATTGTCGTCATTGCTATTCTTACCCCCAGTGACTGATGTGCACAGATGTACATAAGACCCATGGTGGGTTTTCTTCAGATACTGCTTTTGCTCCTCCATTACTACCTTGTCCCCCAGCAAACTCTTATGTCAACTTCAAGGTCCAGTGCAAATGTTCCTGTGACTCCCTCCACTCTGGGGTAGAATCATTCACTCACTTACTGCTTCCTCTGGAATCCCATTCCTCACACTCGACATGAAGGCCACTGGGTCTGGTGTCCAGCAGCACCTCTGAGCTCCCCTTTGAGTTGCTGAATATACTCTTGGTACCAGAACAAAAATCCCTGCCTCACTAGGCAACACCTGGTCAACCTCAACTTCTCTTTCCTTGCAAGCCTCCTTTGCCTTGGTTTATCCACCTGAAAAATGGGTGCACCAAGTGGGGCGCGTAGCACGAGGCAAAGGAATGGCCCCTGACCCATGGCTCTTCTGGCCAGTTCTTTCCCCGGTCAGCTGTGGGTCCTCAGCTAGGGCTCACCCACGTGGCCTTTAGGTCCCTTGCCTGTCAGGTGGGGATGGTGACACCTTCCCTGACTCCACCAACCCCCACCAGGATTCTGGGAGGATTTAAGCAGCTAAAGGCTAGGGGAAGAATTTGCTAAGTGTAATATCCTATATAATCTTCAAAGGTTATTGTTATCCTATGTGCCTAATAGAATCCAGTCAAAACTAAAGCCCTGCACATTGCTGCTTGTTACAATGTCCTGTATTACAACATCTATTTTTCATTTTTAGTATGAAGGATGATATGCACATATATATGTATATCAAGCATATACATACATAAGTAAACCACATCCTGGTTAATGCTTTGGAAGTTGCTGGTTCTAGTCTCTGAGGATTCCAGGGAAGCTGGTGTGGGATCGGGGAAAGAGACAGCTGGAAAAACTGCAGAGAGAAAAAGGGGCCGTAGCCATCGCACAGGCCACTCTTTAGGCTGAGCCTCCTGTCTTAAAATCCCTCCCGGCGATGAAAGAAGGAAGGTGGAGGAAGGAGAAGGCAGAGAGGGAAGAGGTTTGCTTCCCAGGGGGACCTGGAAGGGGCCCTAGGGGTGATCTTACGCCGGCTGTGGGATTTCCGCCATTCCTGCATACCACCGTACTTAATATGTCTCTGTGGATTGTCACTTTTCACTTAAATAAATTTATTGACAAAGAATTTCCCTAGTTCTAGTTTTTAAAAAAAGCGTCACTTGCCATAAATAGAAGGTAACTGAAAAAGGAAATTCAAGGAAAACAAAACAGTATATTCAATTTTAGGCAGGTGCAGACTCCTGAAGCCTGTTCTCTATTTGTCGAAAGGGAGATTACAGAGGTGTTAACCACACGCTAGTAGGAAACTGAGACTTTCTTTCCAAGGCCACCAGAAAGACTGAAAGAGAATTGAAAAGATAATTCAATATTTACGGTTCATGTGTCATCAATAATCTCTCTCTCATTTTGGCCGTCCATTATGTTACAGAAATGCCCCCCTAAAATACTGGGCCTTTGTGTACACACCTCTGTGCACGAGGAACTCACTACCCTCCAAGGCAGCCCTTTCATTGGTGGACAGCCCTGGCTGGCGGAAGGTTCTTTAAAGTTGAGCTAAAGTCTGCTTCTCTGACAATGCTTTCCTTGGACCTCACTTCTCTCCTTCTGAGGCTACACATCACATATTTAAGGAAAGCATTTGGTAGTGTCTTGGTCTTTTCAGTTATTCATTCACAAAACTTCAACACAGCATCAGAGAGAGACCAGCAAACAGCCCCCTGCCTTCGAGCAGACTGAAGTGGGACACCCAGATATACGAACTGGCTCATTCCCTGAAAATCTGACCCGAGCCCCATGAGAACGACCTATGACTCATGTGGGAGCCAGAGGAGCAGCTGACCGTGGTCCTGGGATCAAGGGCAGCTCCACAGAGGAGGGAGCCCTGCGCCGGCCTTTGTGGAGCGGGAGTTGACCAGGAGGAGAGGAGGGAGCCCCTGATGCACACGCGGGGCGGATGTGGTCTGGACGGGTGGGTGGCTCCCAGGAAGCCCTGCACCAGCCCAGAAAGGTGAGGGGACGGCCCAAAGGCAGCAGCTGGATGCAGTTTTACATTTCGGAGTCAGATATACCAAGATTAGAATCCTAGCTCTGCCACCTACCCGCTGCAGCTGTGTCCCTCTGGGCAAATTACTTAATTTCTCAAAGCCTCAATATTTTCAACTAGAAGATAAAGATAGCATCTGCCTCAAGATCACGTTTTCCATGAAGGTGCAATGAGACGAGGCATGTGAGATGTCTAGCAGAGCATGTGGCACACGGTGACATGGATGTGAAGGATACTTGGAAGATTAAACGACCTGCACAGCTCAGGCGTGGAACAATCAGGAAGGGTACAGCCGGGCACTGAACGGGGAGAAGAGCAATGCCGGAAAGCCCGTGCTGGTGTGATCCTGATCACAGTCACAATGACAGCTGAGTGGGCATGCAAGCCCCACCTGAGGGCTTTCTCCATCCCCACCCCCTTCGGAGCAAACCCTTTAATTCGAATCCTTTGCGCATTTATTTATATGCTCAATTTATGTGCTACAAAAAAAAAATGCTTCTCTTTTTAGGAATCGCCTAGAAGGCTAAGTCTAAATTATAGCATCTTTTTAGAGAAATGCTACATCTGTGAAAAAACTCTGTGATGTTTTATCCCCAATAAGAAGTGGTGTTTCTTGGATATGAAGTTAGCTGTTCACTGGAAGGAATCCTCCCCCACAACTGCTCTGTGAAGCTGAAAGACGCTCCAGGCTTCCTTCGCATAGCATATTTGCATGGAATATTATTCTCTAACTAGCCAAGCACCTCCCAGCACTTTCCAAATTCTGACTCTCCCCAAACATTTTGAACATATTTGAACAGAATTCCCTGTTGCTTTTTTTCACAGCAGTTCAAATAGCAGCAACCAACGTCTAAGCTTCTGGATGGTTTAAACCTCTGGATGGGGCATTTTCATCAGATATATTCCCTGGAAGGTGAGGGGGATCAAAACTGAGTCAGGAGGGGGCTCTGTCGCCTTAAATACAAGCACTATTTGCGTGGAGTGTCACTTCTCCAGAGGGTAGGTAATCCAGCTTCTGTTTGGAACAGTTTGTCACACAGGGTCTCAAAGAGTGCTGCTTTGTGAAATATTAACAAATATCATGCGGAGGGGGAATTCTGTGGTCAAACAGCTTTCAGAAAGAAGGCAGCAGGCTTAACTATTGCAAAACTTCTCAGAGGCTTCGTTCTTCTCCTCCTCTCTCTCTCTCAACCAAACATCTCAAAATATTGTTTTAGAAAACACTCCGCTGGAGGAGGAAAAAGTCTCAGTTCCAGGAAACCTGTCTTCATGGAGCTACCCACTCATTTTGGGTGAGAACACCCCCCTGCCCCGAGAGGCAGGTTTCCAGGCCTCACACGTGCCGCCCTCTCTGGCACAGGGCTCAGGAAAGGCTCTGGGCGCCATGCCTGCAGGAGGAGAAGGCAAGCCCGGGACAGGCCTGGCTCCCAAAGGGCAATGGATGGGGGACTCTGCGCTGGCGACGAGAGAAAGCCAGCACTGCCCGAAAGCCAGTCGTAAACAACGCATCGCCCAGAGAATCTTCGCACGGGGTGAAGAGTCGTCAGGGTTCCCCGGAGCACTTGTTCAAAGCAGATTGCTGAGCCCAGCACCAGAGTCCCTGATCCAGCAGGTCTGAGCGAGACCCCCGATTCTGCCTTTCTGACAAGTCCCCATGCGATGCGACACCGTGGCCGGCACCACGCTTTATAAACTAGCACGCTAGCTCCAGCCTCTGCTGGCCCCACTCTGCAGACAGGGGGACCACAGTGAGTCCACACTCTGTCCCCTCGGCAACGTAGCACCGGGTGCCCGGCACACGAGTGGGTGACGCTTCCCCTGAATGGCCTCGCCAAGCTCCTAAAGCCCTGATGCCGGTCCTCCCCCGCAAGCAACGCTAATTACCATTTGACTTCCATTCATTTGTTCATTTATTTATTCAACAAATGTTTAGAGACAACCACGTGCCAAGCCTTATGCTGGCTGCCAGGGACCCCAGGTCACCAGTCACCCCCTCTGCCTCCCCAGAGCTTGCAGCCCAGTGGTTGTCCACAGGGAGAAAGACAAGTAAACACACAATGACAACACAGAGCCATAGCTTTTGCCTCGTCCCCGCCCCGAGCCCTGCCCAGCTCAAGCCAGAAACGGGAGACATCCTTGTTTCCTCGGTTTCCCCCCATCCTTCTCTGGCAGACTCCCTGGCGTCCAGTCACTTCTCCCCGTCCGCTCTGCTGAGCCCAGGCCGCCTCCCACCTAGAGAGCTACACCCCTCCCCTGCTGGTCTCCGCGGGCTCCGTTTTTGCGCCCTCCATCCGGGGTGGTCTTTCGAAACCGTAAACGGCATCGTGCGACTCCCTGCTTCCCACTCGCCCCTCGCCCTCCAGCCCCCGCCACCTGGCCTGTCCCCACACACTGTCCCACGGCCGCCCCTCCTCATCCCTCACGGCTTGGCCTGAACGCCGCTCCCTCCAGAGGCCTCCCCTGACCACAGTCCTAGCTCAGTGTGTTGCAAGGAGAGAGAGGGCTGCCTGCCCTGTGACACTGCTCCAACAGGAGGCTTTGCTTCCTCTCCCCCACAGCCGAGCTGGGGCTAAGGCGGTTTTGGCCAATAGAATCTGGGGATGATGCTAAGCCAGGCCCAGGCCTAGTGTTTAAGATGACTGCAGCGGCCATCCTGCTCTCTGGGAGCCCTGAGCTACCCGTCCAAAGTCTGAGGCCCGGCTGGAGGGGGAGGCGGCCCAGCAGAGCTGTCCCCACCAAAGCCCCAGGCATGAGTATAGCTATCTGGGACCCTCCAGACCGGACCAGCCGCCAGCTGAGTGTCACTAAACTATTCCAGTCAATGCCCTACAGAAAGCACAAAAGCAGCCCAGCTGAGCCCTGTCCAATTCCTCGACCCATTAAATCATGAGCTATATTAAATGTGGGGGTATGGCTGTTATGCAGAACAGATCAGCAGAACTTTTTGCATTATATTTACTTCCATTATGGCAGTCACTTGGTTACAGTTTGTCTTTCTTTTATTTGCTTTTTTATGTTTTATTCTTCGTGTCTCTTCTCCACTGGAAGGTAAACTCCAGCATGGCAGGAACCAAGTCTATACTGCCCACACTATAAACACAGGGTCTGCCACATGGTGGATGCTCAATGAACACTGGTTGAATAAACAAATAAAAGCACATCAGAGTATTACAGGTACCAGGGCAGAACGAAGGAAGATTTCCATAGGGAGTGACAGCTAAATGCTGAGGGCTGAGGTGAGCAGGTGCAGGGTCCAAAGGGCATGGCCGCAGGGATTGGTGCCAACTAGCAGGCATCCCCCCAGCCCTGCTCTCGTCTCTCAGTATCTGAGAGCAGGGACTGCATCTCATGTATCTTTGTGCACAGTCCAGGAAAATAAGAGGTCCTCAATGCACACATTTCAAATAAATGAAGAGCACATGCCTTCGTGGCAAGGGAAGCCCAAGCTGGAAGTCAGGCAGTCTGGATTTTCAAGCTCAGCAGCTCACTGTTCTATCATTGGTAAAATACGCCACTCAGCTTTTCTGTTGCTCGGTTTGCTTGAGATAAAACCGCTGGTTCCCTCTCTGCTTCTCTGGGTTATCGTCTGATTATAAGAGAGCCAAGATGTCACAGTGCTTTGCAAAACATTTGTTAGAATTGAAATATGTGATGTTAGAAAAGAAATGTGATGCTATTGTTCTCCAAATGCTCAACCTGCCCCAGGGAAACCCTCAGAGCCATCATCTGAGCCTTTCTTTGAGCCATGTGTGGCGTGGAACTGAGCCCAAGTGAGTCTAGCCCCGAACACTGCGCCTCCTGGGCAGCTGCACGTTCTCCAGTTGCCCGGGTTGCCAGGGAACAGCGGGGCCTAAGAGAGGCGGGCCCACAGAGCCAAAGGAGGAAGGCTGGACTCAGAGTCACAGGGCCTCACTTCCTGACCCAGTTCTGCCCCCAGTTTGCTGTAAGATCTTGGGCGAATCAATTCTGTCTCTGCACCCCGCCTCTCAGCCAGAATGGGCTTTATAGAGCAAGCAAACCCTCCCCCTTCCTCCCTCCCACCCATTCACAAACACCCCAGCTCTGCCCAGCACTGGGAACAAATGACAGGACCTGGGCCCTGCTCCAGAGGCCTCGGCAGGTAGATGGACACTCTTAAATGAAGTATCTTTAGGACAACAGGGCAAGGCTTCCGGGACAGCCAGGATGAAGGACCCGGAGCACAGCACAGGCCCTGTGCGCTGAGCTCCAAAGAGGCAGCCAGGGGTCAGTCAGTGCCCTGGGGTCAAAGGGTGAGTCCAGCCTGCCCCTAGAGACTCTCTGCTTCCAGAAGCTGAGATGGCCCTGCCATCACATTAGCATCATGCACAGGGCCCGCTCCAGCTGCCCTGGCCTGGCCGACCCCTAATTAGACTTTCATGGTGTGTCAAGCAGCCTGCTTGGCCCGACTGCCAGCTGGGGCTCCCGTTCCGTCTGGTGGTCCTGGTTAATGAACCCGCGAGGGGCTGGCTGAGCTCATCGTAGGTGATGCGAGGGAACAGGGTACCCCCCATGCCCTCCAGTCCCCGCCTCTCCCCTTCTCCCCGGTGTTCACACTGAGAATGGGAGGGGAGCTGCTTCCAAACCAAGAGGAAGGAGAGAGGCAGGAGGGAGACTCCAGCCAGCCCTTCCACGCAGCCCTGTCCACAGCCGGGGAGAGGCAGTGACAGCTCGGGCAGAGCAGTGGATCACTGTGCCTGTGTCTGCCTCTGTGATTTTAGGGGAGGGTCCAGATTCCATGGCCGCTCTCGGGCTGCACCAAGGCCTTTCCTTATCCCAGGCTATGGGGGCAGAACAGCAGTGGAAGGTTCAGCTCTGTCTCTTTCTAATTATTGGCCCACAGTCATGTCTGGACAAGCTGCTTTCTCAGAGCTTCACTGTCATCTTTACAATGGGGTAGTAATACCCACCTGGCACAAAGTAAGTGCTCAGTTAATGTGCTCAATAAATTATCACTGTTGTTATTATTAAAAGACAGGTGAGAAAAGACCCCAAAATGTGAGCAGTGGCTGCTTCTGAGCAGTGGCCCAATGAGTGATAGTTTTTCTCTTACTTTTCTGCAGTTTCTACATTGTATGCAATGAGTACTTTACCTTTATTGTTTGAAAAAGCACAAATTTTCTCCAAAAAATATATGAAAAGAATGAGACTTTCTGATGTATCAGTGTGTGGAAGGACCCAGACTGTGCCTGGGGGACATTATTAACCGAAGCTTTCTCCTGCAGTGCAAGTTTGAATAGATGACATTGGGTGAAAAAAGAGACATGGTATTTGCAAATATGAATTGAAGTTTTGCCCTTTAATAAAGCGATTTCTTATCCCCAAATGCCAGAGGGAGAAGGGACATAGTGAGTGTTCAAATGCTGCGGCACAGACAAAGGGAGATGTTTAGAAGATTTTAAAGGAAGAGAGCTCCCCAGCCGGAGCAGAATGCAAAAAATGGACAGCGGAAGGTGAAGGCAGCCCACGTGTCCACTGACAGATGAACGTGCAAACACAATGCAGCCTATCTGTGCACCAGAATATCATTCGGTCGTAAAGAGAAGGGAATTCTGACACATGCTGACGAACACACGAACCTTGAGGACATTATGCTACGTGAAGCAAGCCAGTCTGAAAAAGACAAATACTGTGTGACTCCACTTACATGAGCGCCCTAGAGTAGTCAAGTTCGTAAAGCCGTCAAGTAGAATGGCGGGTGCCAGGGGCTAGAAGGAGGGCGAACGGGGAGCTAGCGTTTAATGGAGATGGAATTTCAGTTGAGAAAGATGATAAAAGTTTTGGAGATGGATGGTGGTGTCGGTTGTACAATAATGCAAATGTACTTAATGCCACTGAACTGTACATTTAAAAATAGTTAAGATGGTAAATTTTATGTTGTGTGCATTTTACCACAATTTAAAAATAAACGTATAAAGAGAACAACGGGATGGGACCCAGAGGAAGGGGAAGTGGGTGAGCTGAGATGAAGCAAGTCGCTGGCCTCCTGGAGTTGAGGGCCATTTGCTACAGAGACAGCGCAAGGAGGAGAGAAGAGTCCTGGGGCAAGGCTAAGGGACAGACTGGCCGGGGTGACCTGCAGAGTGGTGGGCACAGGCCAAGTAAGGTTCGCTGCCTCCCGCCTGCACTTAGCAGGCTGGAGCCAGCGAGCTCTAAGTGCAGACGGTTTTATAGCTTCAGGATTCAAAGCCCACCAAGTCAGTGCCCAACCAGAGGCAGCCCCTGTGAACTCAGAGCGTGGGGTGGGACAGGTCATGACAGGCGAGGGTTTGTGCATCTTGAATATGTGGACTGGGGAGGGAAAGAGCCCGGGCACCGAGGGCCCCCAGGGGAGCAAGGAAGAGGCGTGCTTTGAGCAGCAGTTCCATGAAGGAGAAGTCCTAAGGTCATCGTGCAGAAGGAATTTGGAAGCAGGCTGGCTGAGACCCAAATAAAAGACAACTGGATAGGGTCAGGATGTTGTGAAGGAAGGTGGGGTCTCACCTGGGCACGGATGGAGGCCAGCTCAGTGCCTGGTGCTTGGCAAGATAATAATAACAGGGACGACAATTTATTGAGCACTTACTATCTGTAACAAGCACTTTTCTCGCATTACTCAATTATTCCCTTCAGCAACCTTCTTCACGGGACCTATTTCCAGCTTCACTTCATGCTCCAGGAAGACTGAGGATTGGAGGTCTGAGACCCTGCAGACGCAGGGCCTTAAAGGCAAGCCCTCGGCCTCCAACAAGGCTGGGCCTCCTTTCTGCTTTGCCACCGACTGTCTGCCCACCCTCCCATCCCCCCGGGCCCCTGGCCAACTTCTCACTTGAACTGGTGCTCCCGGGAGCTGCGGATTTTGGAGGAGAACCGCTCGGCCAGCTTCTCCAGGCTGCGGGAGTACTCGAGCTCGATCTCAGCTTTCCGGCGGAAAAACTCCTGCAGGTCTTGAAGCAGTTGCAGCCGTGACTCGGATTGCTGCTCCAGACATTTGAACTGCTCCACCAGCTGTGTGCGGATCTCTGTGGGCAGAGGCCAGGGCCGGAGCATTAGACAGGTGCCGGGGATGGCCGGGGGACCCACCCCGCTGACCCAGGCACTGCAATTCTGGCAGCCCCCTCCCCACCACCACCACCCAGATCCTCTCTGAGCCCACTCAGAGCCTAGAGCTTCCTGGGCTGGGCAGAGCATTGGCACAAAGATTCGGCATATGCTGGTTTTTGCTACTTGGTGTAACCCAATATTTCCCAAACTCGAATCACTGCATGTCGCCACCACAATTTCTACCAAGTCACATGCCCCCAGCATTATTATTTCTTCCATCTACCTGGTAAATTGACTCACTTTTCTCACCGAAATGATCTTGCTTAAAATTAAGTTTTCTGTCATTATGGCAAAATGGAAAACTAGGACCCTTGCAGCCTGGACCATAGGAAATAATTAAATGAAAACAAAAATTTTGCAAAATTCTTTCTAGAGACTACTGCTTACCAAAGGCCTAAGCTGCTGGCTTTTTATCAACCAAAGGAAAACAGCAGTGTGAAACATGTTAAAGAAAGACTTTCTCCAGATATCTTCAGGACTGGGAGAGAGCTGAAAGGGACACACTGTTCCCTCTTCAGTGTTATTTAAGGCCATGCCTGTTGTTTCCCTTCATATCACCTTGAATTCCATGTATAAACATCTCAGGTGGCACTAGAGGAATGTGCCCACACTTCAGGAAATGCTGATTGATCAAACCAGGTCTCTCCAACTGAGGCAAAAGTTCAAAAGCTTGGAGTTGGAATTAAAAATCACAGCGGAATCCCAATAACCACAGCCAATCTCATCTTCAGGCCTGTCATGGTGTCATCGTCCCCAGGCATTGACTCCTTCCAGGCCCTCCCATGAGCTGCTCAACAGACCAGCCTCTCCGAAGCACCTTGCTCACACCAGCAAACTGCTCAGAAATACCCCACGCTCCCCCATGCCTGAATATTAAGTCCAAATCCTCAGCGTGGAATTCAAGGCCATCCATCACCCAGTCCCAAACTTTATTTCTCAGGGCTTATTCCCCAATGGACTCTCCAAACAATTCAAGCCAATCCTTGAAATGTCAAACCTCCCCTGCCTAAATGTGCACCCTGTGTGGGATGTGGCCAGCATCATTTCAGCATCCTTCAGAGAACTGATCTTTGCACTGGGGCAGACCTACTCTGGGGTCCGCAAAGACATCCCGAGGGGTATGCAGGCAGAGGGCGTAATAAGGGGTCAGCTCAAGGCCCTCTGCTTTCATTCCCACTCTTTCCTAAAATTGCTCTGCCCGACACCATGCCCCAGTCTAGATGGCACGGCCACTCCCCTTGCCCACCTCCCTCGTCACAACGGTCCTGCACCCTCTGTTACAGGAGAAAGGCCAACTTCTCATTCATCCAGAATCAGACTATGGTGCAGTGTCCCAAAGTCTCAAGATATCTGGGTGCCAAAAGAAAAAAGGGGCAATTTAAAATGGTGTTAGCAAATCTTCCTTTAATCAAGGGACCACAAACCCTTGCTACTCAAAGTATGGTACCCAGACCAGCAACACTGGTGTCATTGGTGGGCTGATAAGAAAGACTGAACCATCCAAACTCATCAAGATGCATAAAATAAAGCTGCGAAATTTTTTGTATATCAATTATACCTCAATAAAGCTTAAGAAAATGCAGAATAGAATCTCAGATCCCAGCCCGGATCATCTCAATCAGAATCTGCATTTTAACAAGATCTCCCAGGTGGTCTTCACACACCTTAAAGTTGACAAGCACTGCCAACAGCCACCCCTATCTCGTTAGGAGAAGCATTTCCCACACAATGTTGCTTTTTAAATTTAAGCATTTATCAAATGCATAAGATATTAATGTCATTTTGATGCATTGTGTATTAGTGATCACGTTAATGATAGATCAATCCAAAAGAAAGATCCTTAGAGTTTCACAGTCAAAGAAAAATTTTAAATGTCCATTTCAATGTACATACATATTCAGGGTAAAAAGCATAATAATTAACTTTAAGTCTCAAGCATAAAGATATAATATATTAAGATGAAAATCTGTGAAGGAAGAGAAAGAAATTAGGAATTCAAGAAGGTAAAGAAAGGAACAACGTACAATTTTTTACTTGTTTTGGAAATTTTTGATGGATGATGGTGGAAACCAACAGATTGTGGTATTTATCCTGTGACCTGGCAATTCCACTCATGGGCGCATACCCAAAAGAAATCGGTGCTATATCCACCAAAATACATGTACAAGAATACTCATAGTATCCTTATAACCAAATATTGGAAACAACCCTAATGTCTAGTAAGAGTAGAATGCATTTTTAAAGTGTGAGACACTCATTTAGTGGAATAGCATACAACAATGAAAAAGAATACTCCTACTACCTGCAGCAACACGCTTGAAACTCACAGACTTTATGTTTACTGGAAGAAGCCAGAACAAACGAGGTCATGCAAAACTAGCTGGTAGTGATAGAGGTCAGAGAAGTGGTCACCTTTGGGGAGTACTGACTGAGAGGGGGCGGAAGGGCGCCTTCTGGAGTGCTGGCGATGTTCCGTACCTTGATCTGGGTGGTAGGAACACTGGTAAAAATCAACTGGGCTGCACACTTAAGATCTGCGCATTCTGCCATATGTGTGTGAGTCTTCAATAAAAAGACAAAATTAAAAATTGCTATGTCATTTAGTTCCCATTTGATATATTTTTAAGATATATACATTAAGGTATAATGTTACTCTGAAATGTCACTGTTTAAACATAGCAGAAATTATATCCTTTGTAACTAATCAAACTCAGAATGAAGCATTTTAGATGTCAAGTTAAAATGTGTGAAGCAGAAGAGATTCTTCCCCACCAAAGTTCAGGTAGAGGATAGGCAAGCAAAAAAGTTTTAAAAAACACTGCTTTAGAGCCCGTGTCAAGCGCTGCTCCTCCCAGGAGGGCCTGGGTGGCTGGCCCTGGTGGCCTCTTCTGAACCCCCACGGTGCTTTGGTCAATCTCAGACTGCCTGGTCCTGCTTTGTTTTGTTTCTTCATTCTTTCATCTATGCATATCACATCTGCTTTATCTCCTCGGATAAAGTTTAAGCTTTGAGGGTAGATTCTCCCAGCACATAATAAGTCATCAGGATATCAATATCTACATAGCAAATTACTACTTACCTTTGTCAAGTGCTTTTACCCAAGTGCATTAAATGTTGTGATTACAGGAGCCTCACCTCACACAAAAACACATACCCATAAATACACACACCACACATACAAAACACATAACAAACACCACACACTCATACCACTAACCCCATACACATACACACATTCAATGTGGGTATTAGCATCTGTTTTTACAGAGGAAGAAACAAAGACTTTGTGTACACCAAGATCAAGGGCTCATCCAAGGTCACATTTTATTCTAAAAACCATAACAAACTACCCAGGTATGCCTATCAGGTGGCCTACTTGTTGAATTAGATCGAGGTGCTCACAAGATCAAGCCCTGCCATATTAATATAGTTATAAAAGCGCTTTCTGGCCAGATGGGTGGCTCATGCCTGTGATCCCAGCACTTTGGGAGGCCAAGTCAGGAGGATCACTTGAGGCCAACAGTTCCAAACCAGCTTGGGCAACATAGTGAGACCCCATTTAAAAAAAATAGAATAAAATAAAAATAAAGGCACTTTCCAAATATATTCAAATTACTTTTAGACTACCCTCTGTTATAATAATCTCAATAGTAATTGCTAGCATTTAGAGAGTGTACCATTTGTTCCAGTTCGGTGCTCAGTTCCTTAGACACTTATCTCACGTAATCAGTACAGCATCCCCTATGAGGTGAGAGCTACTAGTGTTTCCCCACTTTTTCCTGCTAGATGAGGAAGTGGAGGCTCAGGGGGAAGTCACTAGCTAGTGGTCCTAACAACTGTTTACACAGCAGAGCTAGGAATCAAACCCAGGTCCCTCAGAATGTGACAATAATGCCCTTGACATGATACTATACTGAGGCCTCCATAGAACTCCTTGGTCTGCATTACTTGTATTAGCAGATTTGTTTTCCGTATCAAAGCAAAACAAAACAAAAACCACCTTTAATCCTTGTGTATTCAACCTCTTGTATCCTTTCTGTAACAAGATGGTGATCTAAAGAGATATTATTTATTAAAAATGCTGTAGCCAAGCCTTACTCCACCACAGGGCATAATCGGGAGCCAGTGTTCTCACATTTTAGAGCAAAAGCTCATAAATCACATTGTGATGATAGGAGGTGATCTGGAAGGAGCTGAGCAACTCCCCCAATTCATACGACCAGCTGGAGCCTTCCAGGCTGGGCTGTCCACAGAACCCTCTAGCAGTTTGGAAGGCTCAGAGTCAAGGCTTTCTAGCAGGAAACGGCCCTGGCAGGCACATCCTCTGCAGCTGCTCTGGAACCCTGAGGGGACTGGATTACCCAGCTCGTTATTTCTAACTCCCTTCCAAGTTGCTGCTAGGAGCCTAGGAACTGGCACGGATTTGGTTTTTCTCCTTGAAGACTTCAAAGAGAGAGAGAAAAATAATATAAAATAGAATTGTTCTCGAGGCATAGGCTGCATTCAGCAGACATTCCCCCCCCCACAACCACCCAGGGGACACGTCCAGCCACGGCACAGCATTGAATGGCAGAAAAATTAAAGGGGAAGGGTTTGGAAAGTCAGGACAGGCTTTGACCTCAGCACCTCAGAGCTGAAGATGAGCTCACTGATCACCTGGTGCAGCCTCCTGGTTTTACAGACTGGGGCATGAGGCTCAGAGAAGGGGCAGAACTAATTCCTCAACCCAGGTCTCCCGAAGCACAGATCTCCCCATGCCACTTGCCCGATAAAATTCTCCATGGCTCCCTATTGCTTACAGGATCAAAGCCAAACTCCTCTGCCATTCAAGGTCTAGGCATCTATGGCCTTCTCACCTGTCCCCACTCCTGCTCACTCTCCAAGCAAGTCTCACTAAAGATCCCTTTGCCTGCACCAAGGTCACCATCCATGGTAATAGCCAGTGTGACTCACTTTTAAGGAGAACAAGATTCCTCATACTCCCCACCGCCCCTCACAAAAACAACCTCACATGCAGAAGGAGTGGGCAGACTTTTCAGATCCAAGGTGATTTTTTTTTAATTAACAGATTATTTCTAGAGCAGTTTTAGGTTTACCAAAAAAATTGACCAGCAAGTACAAAGAGTTCCCATGTATCCCCTCTCCCCTGCACAGCTTCCCCTATTATTAACATCTTTACATTGTAGTGTAGTGTAGTGTATTGCTTACAACTGAAGAGCCAGTATTGATATGCTAGTATTGACTAAAGCCCGTCGTTTGCATAAAGGTTCACCCTTCGTGTTGTACATTCCATGGGTTTTGACAAATGTCTACTGTCAGGTATCCACCGTTACAGTATCATCCAGAATAGTTTCGTTGCCCTAAAAATCCTCTGGCTCTGCCTACCCATTCCTCCCCTTTTCCTTCCCCACCAGCCCCTGGCACCCACTGAGCTTTTTGTTGTCTCTGCAGTTTTGCCTTTTCCAGAATGTCATATAGCTGGAATCATACAGTAGGTAGATGTTTTAGACTGGCTTCTTTCACTTAGCAATATGCATTTAGGGTTCTTCCATGTCTTTTTGTGGCTTAATAGCTCCTTATTTTTATTGCCAAATAATATTCTGTTGCATGGAATAATGTTCACAGGTAGTTTATTTATTCACCTATTGAAAGACATGTTGATTGCTTCCAGTTGTTGGCAACTGTGAATAAAGCTGTAGTAAACATCTGTGTGCAGGTTTTTGTGTGGACATAGTTTTCAACCCATTTGGATAAATAGCTTTTTTTTTTAATTAACAGACTTTATATTTAGAGAAGTTTTAGATTTACAGAACGAAAGAATTCTTTTTAAATAGGAGTCATAGGAATATTTTTTGTATTAGACACAAAATTCAAACAGTAGAAAGGATATATAAAAAAGTCTCTCTCACCCCTGTCCAACAGCTAACCCAGTTTCCCTCTACCAAGGCAACCAAACTCTGGGGTTCATGTGCATCCTTCCAGAAATTATTACATATATACACAGGAAATCTCAAATATATTAATACTATTTCCTCCGTTTTTATAAATATTGGAGCATATAACTCATAATGTTCTGTACCTTAGCTTTTTCTTTAAGAATACATCATGAAGGTCAGTCCATATCATTCTGTAGAGAACTTCCTCACTCCTTTTATAAATAGCACTGTAGAATTCCACTGTAAAATTTTTTGGCCAGTCCTCTTTGCTGGCCATTTAGGTTGTTTATAGTCTTTTAATATCATCAACAATGCTGGAATGAAGAATCATAACCAAGCTTTGTTTTGTTCCTGTGCAGGAATACCATCTGTATAAGAAATTTTTTAAGTGAAACTACCAGATCAAAAGGTATTTGCATTAGGATATTGAGATTGCTAACTGCCCTCCCCTGAAATTTTCACCAATTTATACTGCCATTGGAAATTTAGAAAAGGGTCGTAGGGACTAGTCTTGGGTTGGGGGATAGAGAATGGTAAAGTTTTAGGTAAAACAAGACTGGCCTTGCGTTAGTTGTTGAAGTTAGTTGGAGTGATGGATACAGGGAAGCGGCTTGTTATACTCTCCCTCTACTTTTGGAACATTTGAAATTTTTCCTAATAAGAGCAGGTGAAAAAAGGCAGACAAAGCCAGAAACTTGATGCAAAGCCCGCAGTTCTGGTTAACAGGTCTGACCCATCAGGAATGCCAACAACTTGCCTCCAGGGGCCTCTGCCCCCAGCCTGCAGGTGGCTCTCCTGGGTAAGAAAGAGGGGCCAGCGTGACTGGAAAGAGCGATTTTAAATGCAGCTTCCCAGGCCCCGCCCAGTTCTAATCCGTTGACCCTGTCCTGAGAAGGCAGTAACTCTTCTGGCACCTCCAGGGATGGACAGGCTCCACTTCCACAGTCTGTATTCATCCTGGAAATCAAACGGAGTAAGAGCTTGCCCCTCTCCTCCCAGAGGCCGCTGGCGTCTCCCCCGCGTAAATTTTCAGGAGCTGATAAGGAGGATGAACTGTACTGCATGGTACGGCTGACAACGCCGCATCACATCTGCGCACAATCACGTCAGATTATCATTATCCTGTGAGCCTGCTGGTATTATCACTGCTGCTCTATAGATGAAGCAACTGAGACTCAGGGAGGAACAGGGGTTTGCCCAGGGCCACCCAGAAAGTGGCAGAGCCAGGGCTGAAGCCCAGAGTGAGGGTCGGACAGGAGCCAGTATCACCTCATGCCCAGGTCAGGGTGCTGCCACCTTCCCTTTCGGGGATCATGTCCTGCTCTTCCTCCTGTCCCCACCCTGCACTCCATCTGTCATCTTGGTGCCATCGCACAGGGCCTGGGCCTGGCTGTTACCGTATCCATTCCAGTGCATCCTGACCTTGACCTCAGGCTCTCCTGTGAGGAAGGAAACCTCAGCCTCACAGCACAATGTAGTGGGCTCTGGGTTCACCTGCCCCAGGGGGTTCAAATCCTGGCCCTGCTACATGTCTACCTGGCAGGTCTCCTCTGTAAAATGGGAGTGATAATAATCTCTACCTCATATTGTTATGGAATAAGTGATAATGCAAAGAAAGCTCCCAGCACAGTGTTTCGCATATATTAGCACTGCACTGTCCAACAAAGTAGCCACTAGCCACACATGGCTATTTAAATTTAATTAAAATAAAGTCATTCCTCAGTCACGCCACACTTCAGGTGCTCGAAGGCACATGTGGCTTGTGGCTACCATATCGGACAGTGCAGAATATTTCAATCATTCCAGAAACTTCTACTGGACAGCACTGTATTAGAGGCTTAATAAAGGTTAGCTCCGATTATCATTTATTATTATTTCTTTCTGTGGCCATTTCTTATCTCTTCGAATGGAAAATAAGGTCCCAAAAGGCAGGGATGACACGACATTTTATCACTCAGAGTCTGTGCACAATCCCTCTAAGGAGAGGAGTGTAGTGGAGCCTGTGAACCCCCGAGAACAGAATGATGATGAAGACTTCACTTTCATTGCTCCCACCCAACACCCAGCATCCTGAAGGGGTCCCTTGCCCTCCAGCTCCAGCCTTAGAAGAGGTGGTGTGACCCAGTGGACAGACCCAGTAAAGCCACTCTCATGAGGTTAATCCTTGTTTCTGCCAGAAATGCAGTGTGAAGCCTTGGGCAGTCAAGTCACTGGTTTCCCATTTGTGAAAGGCAGGTACCTATTCTTATCTTGCAGGGTTGTCGCAGAACCACACTGGAAATAATGCATGTGATGTGCCAGTACTTAGTGGACCCTCAGCACACAGCACCTACACAGAAATGGCATGGCACAGCGGCTAGGGCACGCACTCACAAGCTTTGGGGACAGCCTGGTTTTCTCCATTTCGGGGGAGTCGCCTCAGCTCTCTGAGTCTTTGTTTTCTCATCTGTAAGACGGAGAATTATACCTTCCTCGTAGGGTTGTCAAAAGAGTGAGAGATGGTATGCACATCAACCGTGTAGCATGGTGTCTCCTGCACAGCAGGGAGGCGGTAAATGACATACGGCTGCCACAGCCATGTATAGTGGGCATCGGGCATGCTGGACACTCAGCTACATGTTTCCAAGGGGCCGCCTCGCTCTCCGCGGCCACAACCTTGCAAGGAGGGCTGGGTTACCTCACGACCGTCTTCCGGCCTCTCAGCGCTGGTTCTCTCTTCCTTGCCCACCCTCTTCGCAAGCCTGGCCCCCGTTTCACTCCTCCAGGCCCCGCAAAAAAGGCTCGAGCGCCCGGACGGGGGCTCCCCATCGCCGCCCCTTCTCCCAGCCTCGGATATGGGGACAGGCTGCTTTCGGCGGCGGCCCCAAGGGCGCCCCTGCTCCCTGAAGCCCCGCGCCGAGGGCACCAGCTGGCGGGCCAGAAGCGGCCGTTGCCCCGGCAACCACGACCGGGCTCCGCGCGCCCCGCCCCGCCCCGCCCAGCGCGCGTGGAGCCGCCGGGTGAGTTGGAGCGAGCTACTGGATGCGTCCCTTCTGACCCCTCTCGCAGACGCGAGCCAGTTCCTGGCACCTTGCATTCTCCCCCTCTCCGTCCCTCAGTCAGCGGAGCATCCCTACCAACGCTATCAGTCCATCCCTTACTCGCCTTCACCAAGCCAAGCCGGTTAGCATCCATCACCCTTCTGACCACATTAGAGGAAGACGTAGGTATCACATCATTTTACAGGTAGGGAAACTAAGGTCCAAGAGAAAGGCAAGGGATGGCCTGAATCACAGGGTTCAAACCCAGGCCTGCCTGACGCCAGAGTCCGCCAGAAATTCTGCCAGGCACTGCACGGGTCTAGCCCTGATCCCCACGGTTCCTGGGGAATCAGCCCTCTAATGGGCGCCTTCTCAAGTCTTGTCACCGTCTCATCCCTGATAAATGGGCCCTTTTGGTACTGCAGTGCCAAGAGCCATATCTGCATCAGACTTAGCTGAGTTCGGAGGCTGACCTTGCCTCTGGCTAGCTGTGTGACCTTTCGCAAGTCAGTTACCCTCTCTTGGCCTTGCTTTTCCCATCTTCAGGATGGATGGAGTAAGAGAAGACATTTACAGAGCTGAGTGCTTCCCATGAGATGTCTCCTTGAACCTATGCTACAGCATTAGGAGGCAGCCACTACTGTTATCCTGCTTTGCAGAGCAGGAGACTGAGGCACAGAGAAGTGAAGTGACATGCCTAATTTCATCTAAATATTAAGGAGTCTTTTGGCCCCAAATCTTGTACCACTTGCCAGAGAGATAAGTGTTTGCCCTATGTACTACACCAAGTGAGCCAGGTTTTCTCACTGTCTTTAGCCCATTTCACAATTATTCAGGGCATTGACGGCCAGGCTTAGCATGGAGATTGAAAACATATCAACTCCTAAGTCTTCCTTGAATCAAATTTTATCTGCTTACAGCTTTCTAGCGGGTGGAGGACACAAATGCCAGGAAGGTAGCTCTTGGTGAAATAATTGACATTTCCCCCTCCAAGTCTCACCACTACCACCCCCTCCAGAAATGAAGCACAGTATATTGGCTAGCATTTTGAAAAAACAAGAGTTATTTAATAATGATGATGCTGTCAACCAGGAAAATTTTCCCCTGTGAAAGAGGAAATGGTATGGTCCCCAACACATCAGGGAATTAGCTTTGGACATACATGCATGCCTGAAAAGATGCAAGAAAAGAGTCCTGCTTCCCACCGTGGTCTGGGAGCAGAAATCCAGCTCCACAACCCCCTGACCACCCTACCCAGATTGCTAAAACAGTCGTTCCCCCGAGTAGGAGGCAGGCAGCAGAAAGCAGAACGAGTGGGAGAGAGGGTTTCCCCACAGCATCTGTGCTGTGTCCAAATAATAGCCATTCCCTCCCATGAAGATGTCAGACAGAAGTTTGCCTCCATGCCTTCCAGATGTTCGGTGAAATGCAAAGAACAGCAGAATGAGGCCACGCCTCCTCCTACCAGGGGCTGAGTCAAAGCAGGAGGGTGTGATCAATTTCAACACGAGATTAATATTCACGGCTCTGCTGCCCAATGGTCCCTGAAGGATGAGATATATTTAAATGAGAAGAGATCAGAATTCATTAATGCTGAGCTCCCAGCTGCGTCCTCTGACTGATGACGCTTCTCTTTATGTTTTAAATCCTACTCTCCCCCAAGAGCTAAAATAGAAGTGACAGAGCTGAGGCCCAGCCTGGAAACATCTCAGTCTCCCAAACTTCACAGCCATCTTTATGATATGCCCCCTCTAAAAACCACCTGTCCTATATTTACTTAATATATACTTTTTAAATCATCTCACTATTTATGTGGAATGCTTTATGGTACTACCATAAATGGAAAAACCCAAATCATTTGCCACTAATGGAAGATAAGTGTAAAAAGAAGGAAAAAAATTAAAATTAAATTAAATTTTAAAAAAAGGAAAAAATAAACACAGCAAACACAAAATAATTTTAACACATTCTACCAAGATACTGTAGTATGAGACCTACTTTTTTTTTTTTTTGAGACAGAGTCTTACTCTGTCGCCTACGCTAGAGTGTGGTGGCATCAGCCTAGCTCACAGCAACCTCAAACTCCTGGGCTTAAGCAATCCTCCTGCCTCAGCCTCCCAAGTAGCTGGGACTACAGGCGTGCGCCCCCTGCCCAGCTAATTTTTCTATTTTTAGTAGAAATGGGGTCTTGCTCAGGCTGGTCTCTAACTCCTGAGCTCAAGCGATCCTCCCGCCTCAGCCTCCCAGAGTGCTGGGATTAGAGGTGTGAGCCACCGCGCCCAGCCTGCTTTCTTTTTGATAAAAAGGAGTTTGCCAAGTATTAGAAGAATTGTTGAAGACATGCTAGCCCCTAATGGCAACTTTCTCCTTAAGGTAATCGGAATAGTCAAAGGAAGGAAGGGTTGAAGAAGGACCAGAGGACTAAAAAGGAAATAACTATTTCTGTGAGTCAGTTATTTAGTTCTGCCTCTGTGGACCATCTAAAATCATCCTGCAAGTATACATATACAGATTGAGCATCCCTAACCTA
Organism: Indri indri; assembly: GCA_004363605.1. Lineage (NCBI taxonomy): Eukaryota > Metazoa > Chordata > Mammalia > Primates > Indriidae > Indri > Indri indri. The sequence goes on along the minus strand of RJWJ010002037.1, from coordinate 72,045 downwards.
AAAATCTGAAATCTGAAATGCTCCAAAATCTGAAACTATTTGAGCACTGACATGACACCATAAGTGGAAAATTCCACACCTGACCTCATGTGACATCACAGTCAAAATGCAGGCGCATAACACAGAGTTTATTAAAAATATTGTATAAAATTACCTTCAGGCTCTGTGTATAAGATACATACAAACCATAAGTAAATTTCATGTTTAGACTTGGGTTCCATCCTCAAGATATCTCATTATGTATATGCAAATATTCCAAAATCCGAAAAACCCAAAATTCAAAGGATTTCTAGTCCCAAGCATTTCGGATAAGGGATACTCAACCTGTACCATCAGTAGTGCCCATCCCTCACTTCAGAAAACAATGGTTGGTCCAACATCTTAATCACAAAAGGAGAAACTGAAGAACAGAGAGCCCCACCCCAATGTGGTACCAGCACCTGGGTCTCCAGCTGCTTGGCCAGTGCTCAACTCTTTTTGACCACAGTTCTCCATGTACAAGTCTTCTTCCCCGTTGCTATGAAAGGCAGCTAGCGCAGCACCAGTGCCTGCCACAAAGTTGGTTCCTCACAAATATTTTTAAATAAATAAATGAAATGATGTATGTGGTAGGCTGAATGATGACCCCAAAAGAGATCCAGCTCCTAATCCCTGGAGCCTATGAATGTTACCTTCAATGGCAAAAAAAGGACTTTGCAGATAAGATTAAATGAAGGATCTTAAGAAGATTATCCTGGATTATCTGGGTGAACTCTAAATGTAGCTACACCTATTCTTACAGGAGAGAAGAAAAAAGAGGTTTGGCACAGAAGAGGAGAAGGGAATGTGACCACAGAGGCAGAGATTGCAGTGAAGTGGCCACAAGCCAAGGGATGCTGGCAGCCACCAAGAGGCTGGTAGAGCCAAGGAGAAGATTCTCCCCTAGAGCCTCTGGAAGGAGTGTGGCTCCACTGGCACCTTGATTTTGGCCCATTGAAACTGATTTCAGACTCCCGGCTTCCAGAACTGTGAAAGAATAAATGTGTGTTGTTTTAAGTCAGCAAGTTTGTGGTAATTTGCTACAGCAGCCATAGGAAATGAAGACGATGTATGCATACTACACCACTTTGAAAGCTCTAAAGAATTATAGAGTCTGGTCTAAGACGTGAGTGGCATAGAAAATAAGACGACCAGATAAAGCAGGGATAGTGGGTTCCTGGAGGATTCTGCTGAGGCCTCATGAAGGAGGACAACTAAGGCAGGACTTGCACCATCAAGAGCAGCAGAGAGAAGGACAGAAGCATTCTATCATATACCCCCCCAAAGCATTTAATGATCACCTACTATGTCTGTGTTAGAGGGCAAGAGGAGCTGAGATGGAAATATGTGCACAACAGGATCGCTGGCCTCAAGGAACCCCCAATGAAGTGGTAAGTTAAGGTGTACCTAAGTGAAAAATTAATTAGCAATATGAGGTAAAATAATTCCCCTTCTAGGCTCAGAGGCATGCATATTAAAAAAAATGCATGTACAGGGATATTTATCACAGCATTGTTTATAAAAGTGAAAAAACTTGGATATGACATAACTATCCAGCAACAGGAGCTTTTTAAAAATAGTCCTGGCACATCCAGGCAATAAACTCCTATGTCGGTTAAGATTCATGTCACACAAGACTAGTCCACGGCCTTGGAAAATGCCCATACTATACTGTTAAATGACAGAAGTAGATTATAAAAATAAAACGTATGGTTTAGTCCTCCCAAAATGTAATTATAACTACCTACACACAGAGGAAAGACTAAAGAATATACACCAAAATGTTAACCATGGTTACTTCTAAGTGGTGGGATTACAGATCAATTCTTTTCATCAGTAAATATGTACTAAGGATTTATATGCTAAGGCAAGACTTGGCGAACATTTTCCACAAGGGGCCAGATAGTAAATATTTTAGATTTTGCAGATGATACAGTCTCTGTTGCAACTACTCAACTCTGTCCTGGTTGAACAAGAATAGCCATAGATGGGACAGAAATGAATACACACACCTGTTCCAATAAAACTTTATTTACACAAACAGGTGAAGGACTGGATTTGGCCTGTGTGTCACAGGTTGCCAATTCCTCTACTAATTAATTATTGTACTCTTCTGTATTTTCCAAATCTTCTAAATAATAGGCATTACTCCTTTAATATAGGGAGAGGTAGTAAATTAAAAAAACACTCGATATCAGTTGGCCCTGGGAAGGTCATTATTGGGTCATAGTAGGGTGACATCTCCTCTAGTTGTGACACCCTAAATATCTCCAGGGGTTAGACAAGTAACAAAATGTGATTAGAGACCCAGTGTAAGAGAATATGAAGAGCACAAATCTGACAAAATATATTCAAATTCACTCTTTAATGTTAGTGTTGTATCTGCTAAACAAAAGCCATGTAGCCTCAGGCTTGTGACTACAGAAAACCTTCCCAAAAATCTCACTCTTCCCGGTGTTGGCCCTGCTGGATTCAAACCCAGAGCAGGGCGGGCCCCCACCCTGGCACAGCTGTCTCCACCTTCACCCCATTAAATCACGTTGCAATGACCAGCCGGGGCAAGAGCTGCCAATCTTCACGGACTAGGCGCCTCCGGCCATGTGTGCTTCACCTGACGTTAATAGGATGCAAGATGAATTTCCTTGACCTTCTGATGAGAATGCCGCATGGAAGAAAATCCAAGGCCACGGTGCAGTCCAAGTATTTTATGCACATTGCAGCTACTGCTCACTAAGGCTTGCCATGGGGTGGAAAGTCACTACACCAGGCTGATGATTTATGTTTCTGAAAGCCACGTGAGTTATTACCCATGACCTCATCCTGGCAACTCTGCAGATTCTTGCCAATTGATTTTTGGAAAAGAGAGAAGAGAAACAAGAAGGATCTGATTTTGGGCTTGTGTGTGTGTATGTGTGTGTGTATATATATTCTTTTCTTTTTAACCTTGTGGAACTCTGCAAAGATTTCAAAGGGAGTCTCAATCCATTCCACAACAGGGGAGAAGGTCAGATTTTCCAGGAGGTCAGTGAGTGGGGTCTGTTATTTGAATGAGTTTCAATTTTACGGTGCACATCAAGCAAACCCTTATGGTCCTCGCTATCAATTCCTGTCCATTGGTTAACCTTCCAGATAAACTCCTCAGGAGACCCTCTCTGCCTTTGAGGACGGATGGCGTGCAGCAAGACATACCAAAAGGGATCTAGGGAAGTACCTTCTCAAATGCTGAGTCCAGCAAACTTTCACGAAAAGCCTCAGGAAAAAAATACAAAATCATTACAGTTGCCTAATGGCTTAATGACGGGTTAAAGGCCTGAGAGCGAATAATGTCAGAATACGCAAGTGCCGTGGTCTGGGAAGACTACTTTATACTCAAATTCAGACTTGGAAAAATGCATTCTGGGTTAGTTCCAACCCTGCCTCAAGACATTAACCTCATCTGCTTCCTCATCTGTAATCTGGAATTGATGGTACCTCTCTAAGAATCGCAGTAAAACCAAACTAGATAATACACACATACACAGAAGCATTCTGTAACCAGTAGAAAGTTATGCAAACAGTGTGATTCTTCTTCTTGGTGTGATTACTATTACTTTATAAGAATCTGCTACCTGAGAACTGGCACGAAATCTTGCTCACACGTTCACTGACTGCAATATTCACAGAAGATCAGCCACCGAGGAAGAGCTGGCGGCTCCCTTTCTACGCGCATCTCCCAGGGTCGGAGCAGATTTCGGCAGTCAGGCTGGAAGCCAATCGTTCACACTCAGGCTCTGGGTGAGCACTTACTACTCCAATATAAATCTATTTGTCCTTTTAATGTGATATGGAACTCTCTGCCAAGCTCGTATTTCATGTCTCGGGTCCTATTACCAAAGAGGAAAAACACCTCGTGTTTATTAGCTTGCCACTTGGCAGCACAGCGCAGTGGATTCTCTGTTCCCCGCTCGGGCAATAATTCTTTGAGACTCGGGGCAAGTCTCCTCACTACTCTAGGTCAGTCGGTCAGTGGGTCGCTTTTGTGGTCCTACTATGAACCAGGCTCTGGGCCTCAAACTCTGCAGAAAGTGGAGCAGTTGGATCGAGATCCATTCCAGCAGGAAGAGCCTATTCGATGTCAACCAAGTGGGCAACTTCTTAGCCTAACACACCCCTGTGCCCCGTTTTGGTGTATACACTCAATGGTTCCATAGGAATCACCTCCAGGCGAGGGTGTCCACCATGGCCGCAATCGCATGGAGATGGACTCCACCCCCCAGGCCTCCAGACATTGCTCCCAGCCCGGTGCAGACTGCTCCGGCAGGGACGCAGCAGTAACAGATTCCAGCTTCCACCGAACTGCCTGCTCCCTTCTCTGTGACTCTCTCGCATTCTCCCTTCCGAATGACGGACACGGCTGCGGGCTGGCTTATCAGGGAAGTGAATGGGTAAAATGCCAGTGAATTTTGCATTCCAGTTTCCAGGACTGAATCTTTTGGATCCTGACAGTACTCCATGGTAGGAAATACACAAAATACCAACAAGGAACACAGCAGAGGCACGAACGCCAGCGATGCCGATTCCTTTTCACTGGCTGTCTTCGGAAGTCGAGGAGCTGGGCAAGGCTCTGAGCCGCCCTCCCCTGCAGAAGGGGTGCATGATGCCCGACGGGCACCTGATAGGAAGGAAGGTGGTCTGGCCCAGGACCTGCTTTCAGAAATTCTAGGGACCTCAGTGCTCATCACAGCCAGCGTTTCCTCCCGGGGAGTTCCACGGAGCCCCGACCCCATGAGATGCGCCCAATTCCCACCCCAAAGCTCCCTCCCACTGCCCCGGGGTTTCCTATCCAAGGAGATGGCACCGCTGTTCCCCACCTGCTCTAGCTAGAAACTGGCCTTCTCCCTTCCCCACCCCACCCGTCACCAAGCCATAGCCATTCTACTGCCCCACCCGAAGTCACCGATTCCTCTCCCTCTGCACTGCCACCACCTTGGTTAAAGTTCCCATCAGCTCTGACCTGGACAACCACAACAGCCTCCTAACCTGGACCCCGGGTCACTTCTTCCCTCCTTCCAATATTTCAAATCAATTCTTCTTTGGAAATTGAAAATCAAATTCATGCTACTACCAGCAAGTTCCTGTCCCCCTCCCTCTCTACCTCCAGCCTAAAATCCTTCAATGGATTGTCATCACTTTTAGGATAAAGACCAAACCTTTAATGTGCTTTTAGGATAACAGGCCAAGGCCCTAATGTGGCCTACAAGCCCCTCCAGGGTGTGGTCCCCATGCCCCTCCACGGCCTCATCTTGTGCCATCTGCCCCTGTGCACTGTCTTCCAGCCCCCAGCTTTCTCTCTGCCCCTTGAACGCACTAAGTTCTTTTCTGCGTCAGGGCCTTTGCGCTTGCTGTTCCTTCTGCCTGGAATGCCCTTCCCTCCACCTCTCCCCCTCTCCCATCCAACTCCTGTTTATCTCGATTGTGGTAACTCAGGGTTGGAGAAATTGAGTAACTACCTCACAGTGTTGCTAAGAGCATTAAATGAGATTATACATGCACAGTGCTTGGCACAGCGCCTGAGTAGTCAGTAAATGTTACATATGCAGTATTAATGTTTAAATCTGAAAATTCATTGTTATCCATGTCCCTATATATTCCTTCCTTCTTTCCTCCCTTGCTTCCTTCATTCCTTCTTCTCTAAGTTAATAGTTTTATCTTCAACTCCACAAGTCTTGCCAGAATGCTCAGAAAGGAGATAAAAACTTTCTTGGTTCTACCTAGACCTAGAAATCTCATGGACACCTTCCTTCCCTCCATCTTATATAAGATTTTATGTTTTCCTCAAATACTCAAAATCCCCCTTCCTCCTAAGACATGAATGTCACATCTAATTTCCTATTTTCATATTCAATCATTCATTTACAGATTCGTTCAACCTTTGTTAGCATCTGCCAGGCTCTGTGCTAGGAAGGAGGATCATTTGAGTCCAGAAGTTCAAGACCAGCCTGGGCAACATAGCCAGACCCCTGTCTCAAAAAAAAAAAAAAAAAGAAGAAGAAGAAGGAAGCAGAAGCAGGGGAGATACTATGAACCAAAAGGGTCAGAGAGGCTTCACTGGGCATGTAAGCCTGGCCTCAAAGGGTGTACAGGAGTTGAGCAGGTGAGGGGAGAGCAGGAAGACATGAGGAACAGGGTGAGGGGGCAAAGGCCTCAAGGTCTGGAAGGGCATGCATGTTCAGGGACTGGCAACAGCTTCAGCGAGGCTAGAAGTTAAGAAGTTCAGCAGGATACGGGGGAAGCACAGGCAGAAAGGGTTCCTTGGAGCCAGACAGTGAACAGCCTTGAAAGCCACATTCAGGAGCTTAGACCTTACCCCACAGCCCATGTTATGGAAAAACCTGGGGCAGCCTGGGGGACAGGTGAACTGCTCTTAGAGGAGACGGGACAGGAGGAGACCAGTTAGGAGGCTACTGAGATACTACAGTTAGGGAGACAGAACTAAGCGGTATGTATCGAGCTACTTCCCGCAGGCACATGTTCCATGTGTTGCCTGACAAATCCTGGTTTACTAACTTGTACAAGAGCGCCATGTGTGCAGCGCCGCAGGCCAATCTCAAACGCTAAGGTTCTCCTAGTAGAGGTCACAGGCGCCATTTCTTTTACAGTGTCCAGTTCACAGTCCTGCTCCACCTGGGGTTGGCAGAGATGTGAGCTGCTGCTACACTAGCAGGAAGTTCCTAACCCAAACTGAGATTAGAGGTGCAGGCAGGCAACCCCGGCATCAATTTGTATAATTGACTTCATAATCTGATAAAAAGGAAGTCACTCTGGGAGAAGAGGTGGCCTCTAAGTAAAATATAAATGTTACATTTACCCTTCACCTGGTGAACTCCTACTCACACTTCAAGGCCCAGTTCAAATGTCTCACGGGGACACCATGATATTTCATGATAAAGCTTGCAGAGTTAAAGGAAGGGCTTCTTCAACACCTTGGCTTAGAGCAGGGATGGTTCTGAGGCAACATAGACTGACAGGAACACGGTGACACCTGAAGGGACACAGCCAGACAGCACCCAGGACCAGGTGCTGGAAGAGAAGCAGTAATCCCACAAGGGCACACCCTGCAGGGGCAAGAAGGCAACTATGGCATGAGCAGACTTGCTCATGGCACATGTGAGATACCTCTGGAGACCCCAAGACCCAGCAGTGGCAGCCTGCTGTGACGCCATGGGGACTGCAAGTGGCAGAATTGGAATGGGAATGTGACTCCCCTGCACCCATAGGTTGGTAAAACCAGAGTCGTGTGGGCTGTGAAATTAACCCAGCTACCGCTCATCAAGTACCACTCTGCCAACTCTATGCCAGACTCTACGTATACTTCTAAACTTCCCCTACAAAGCCAACAATGCCGTTCCCATTGTCAAGATGAGGAGGCAGAAGATGAGAGAGATTGAATAACTTGCCCAAGGACGCACCCCCATTCTTGCTCTCCTGCCTTGCCATCTCCCTCCTAGAAGTAAACACGAAACAAGAGAAACACTTTCTGGAAGTCAGAGCCTGCTGGGCCCCCTGCCTTGATTTCCCTTGCTGTAAAGGACAAGACCATGAGGTCATGGCAGCCACCGATGAAGTGGGGTGAGGAGTCAGTAGGCTCAAGGGTTGATCATTCTCCGATCAGATTCAAAACCCATGTGTGCAAGGCGGTTAGTGCTGGCCACAAACCTATAGGAGCTCAGGGTCAGGAAACTGAGGCTCAGCTGACACTCGGCTGGCCTGTGCTGTAGCCACAACCCGAGCCCAGGACTGGGTGAGCCCAAACCTAAGGCTCCCATACCCTCAAAATCTTAGCCACCTCTGTTTGTCACTCATCAGTGCGCCTGAATCCCTGATCTGGGGACAGAATCATTAGCCAGGTGAACCCTTCCAGGGAAGATTCCAGGCAGAATGATTCATGAGAGAGGGAAGAGAAAAATAATGTGCACTCAGCAAGAGGCATTCAAGTGCTTCCTTTTGCTCTGTGGGAATTGGATGCCTCCTGGGCCAGGTGTTTCCACACAGCCGTCCAGAGTGACGGCCTCTGGAGGCACATGAAGCCTCCAGGAGAAAGCAAGGCAGCCTGTGCTTGAGCCACTAAAACCAACGACATGGTGCAAGCCAGAGGCCGCGAGGGCTCAGACGGGGCCCAGACCTGAGAAGTATTACCACACCCTGGCCTCAGCCTCCCATCTTTCCGAACCCCCTCTCTGAGTTTGGGAATGAAAGGCCCCAAGCCCCACCTTCCACCCCCATGACTGTCTCCAGAGCCAGAGAGGGGCTGTTGTTTGGTTGGTTTTCTTCCTCCAGAGCCAGTGGGAGAAATGCCCACGGATCCAGTTTGGCTCAAGTGCCCAGGTGAACCTCCCATTAGCATTTCAGAGAAGATGTGGCTAACCACCAAGGGCCATCAACTTCAGGGAGGGAGGAAGGAAGAAGAGGGAGGAGACGCCTGCTTCTCTAGAAACGCCGACTTTTGTCTGCGGGGATGACCAAGCAGAACTGGAAAAAGAAAACACCCTGGAGAAACCACCAGCTCCAGCATTTCTCTACCCAGGGCAGACGCCAAGCAGAGGAATGTGTGGTACAATCGCCAGCAATTTTGCAGGCAGAGCCTCACGGTGTTCGTGCAGAAAAAGAACACCCATGAAGTCCCACTTGTCATTTTCTTGGACTAAGCAAGCATCTTTCAGAACAGTTTGCTTCCAACTGCCTCATCTGGGGAGACAGAGGAAGTGCCACGGGGGAGCAGCCAGACTTGTCAAATAGCTACTTTGGCAAAGGTGGTGCCCGTTTCTAATAATACCTTACAACCACACAATGCTCGATGCTTTTCAAAACCCACTTACGTCCATTATTTATTAGACCCCAGAGGGCCACCGATTAACAATGGAGAACCTGAGACGTCGGAAGCCTGAGGTGTGGAGCCAGAGGACAGGTTCCCAGCCTCACTGTCCACCTCTCTCCACTACCCCGCTTTCCTCCCCAGTTCTGGGGGGCGATTGCTTCTGCTTCCCATGTCGCCACACTTCACAGTCCTTCCCAAAGCTGAGAGTGGGCTGAAGAAAGAAGAAATAGATTCCTTGGCATTGCGTGAGTTGGGCAGATAGACATAATTCCCTTATTTCAGGTGAGAAAACCGAAGCCCGAGAGCCCATCTGGCGCATGTGACTTCCCCGAGGCCCCAGTGAGTTGGGAGCTCTGACCGGGACTTTCGATGCCCCGTGAGGCAGGTTAATTGCATTCATGGCCCCACTTTTTCACTGTCTTCTTGTACTCCCAGTCTTTGCTGCGTGACTGCAACTCCTCTCTCACTGAATGGGGGAAATCTATTACTCCACTCCCTGAATCTGAGCCGGCCCGCGGCCTGCTCTGGCTGCGGTGTGCCAGTTCCAGCCTGGGCCCCAGAGACCTTGCGTGTTTGCACGTGGCCTCGCACCCCTGCCATCACCAGGAGCACAGGCCTGGGCTAGCCCGCATTGCCCTGGTCACCTTAGCCAAACAGCCAGCCTCAAGACGTGTGAGCCCGGCCAAGATCACCAGTGCTGCCTAGCTGACCGCCAGGTAACTCCGGACGCATGAGCAATAAGCACTTGTCACTGAATGCCACTGAGGTTCTGTGGTTGGCGTGCACGATCCTAAGGCAGTAGCCGACAGGTACATACCACCTGGCCCCTGTCTCCCCATCCATCCTGCCCCTCTCCATCCATGCGGCTCCACCCATTCATTTACCACATGTGTGCTGCGTGGCCGGGGAGGCCGTGGTGAGCAAGGCACACCCGCCCTGCCTTCGTGGAGGAGACAGACCAGCAAGGAGCCCTGGAAGCAATTACAGTCGGCGCGATGAACGCTGGGGGCGGCGGGGGCAGGCGCAGGTGCGGGTGGGCACCGGGGAGTTGAGCCCAGGGAGATGAGGGCGGGCCAGGGTGGTCAGGGCATTCCTGACATCTCAGCTGAAATCTAACGGCTGAAGAGGAGCTGGCCAGGGGGAGCAGTGGGGTGAGGAGAGGGGTGTCGAGGAGGGTGTCCCCAGCTGAGGACGCAGCCTGGGCAAAGGCCTGATAAGTCAGGTGACGGCTGGCTGGAGCCCAGACGGAAGCAGGTGGGAGAGGAAAAGGGAGCCTGGCACGCCAGCACCAGCAGGACCTGGTCTTCACCCCAGGCACTTTTTCCGTATTTATTTTCAAGGCCAAGTTGAAACTCGGAAGTGATAATAGGAGCTTTTACCATGCGCGGATGGAGAAAGGAAGGCACAGGCCACAGAACACGTCCTGGGCACACCCTAGCGGGGCAGGGCCGGGGGCAGCCTCTGAGGGCAGCAGGAGGAGCCGTTGCCTTTGGGCTCTAGGCAGTGGGCCGGACTGCACAGGACACGTGCCAGCTGCCTAAAGCTGCAGGTTCTCTGCTGCTTCTCACGCAGGGTCTGAGATGGCAAATGAAGGTTTGCTGCTGGAATCTGCAGCCCGTGCTACAGCCGCCCATCAGAGGGAAACAAAAGTATGCTTCACCTCCACGGAGAAAAAGGGGGAAAAGAACATTTGAAGGCAGGCTGCATGTTGCGGCATTCACTCATCCATCCATCCATTCACTGATTCAGCCAACAAGGACTCACTAACGGCCATACTTTGCAACCGGCCTGACCACGTGCTGTGGAGGCGTGTAAGACAACTGGACCTCAGCCCTGTCCTTGAAGACCTTCCAGTCTAGAAGGAACTGGGGCAACTCCGGACTTTCTACACTGGCAGAGCTTGGAGGCGGCAGACACTGTGGAAACTGTCCTGAGCTAGATGAGAACAGCGAGACTATCTTTACTCAGATTATGTGTTTATTTGGGGTGGCTCAGGGAGGGAAGGGGGAAGTCAACTCAAGCCACCCTTGGGCTCAGATGCTGAGCAGGAAGATGAAATCCGTGTAGAATGCATGCAATATGGTTAACAAGTGGTAAGACGGGGCAGAGAGATTCAGATGGAGTCTGATGGGTTCAGAAGAGAGCAAAGCGGGCAATAACTGGCTGAGTGAATCAGACAAGAAAGATGAATCAAGGACTCAGGAGAATAGGGGAAGAACACATGGGGGAAGGAACCCACCCAGAGGCATAGAGGTAGGGAAGCCTGGAGCCCACCTGGGGACGCATTCTAGATGTGTGGGGTGCAGCCACCAACGACACGGAAAACATGGAATGCCAGCTGGAAAGACAACCTGGGCCAGTTCGAAGAAGCTTTGAGATGCCAAGAGAAGAAGCTGAACTTTGTCCAGAAGACAATATTGAGTCAAAGAATGTGACATCATGGGTGCATTTCAAGAATATTATTCTGGCCGACAAACGAGATGGGTTGGGAAGGAGAGAACAAAGCCAAGAGAAGCAATTAAGGAGATCCTGCCAGGACCGGCCACAGGAGAGGAGACAGACATGAGAAACAGACTCCACACTGCACAACTGGCTGGATGCGGCGAGCGGAGCTGAGGGCCATCCCCCAGTGTCACGTCTGCGGGGATGACTCTGAGACTTCTCCCTCTGCCCGATCCTGCTGTCTTTGCCTGGCTTCCACAGGCCCTGAGCCCGACTGAACTCTCCAGAAATGGCCCGTGTCCATCTCCTTCTCAGTACCTGCTTCCCAGAGAACCCCCCCGCCCTGTGACAGCCCTAACATTGCATGTTATATCCCCACAATAAACTCTTGTTACATTAGCCGACATGAGTGAGTCTTGATTAGACAGATTGTACCAGTTTTTGCAAAATCCATTTCAACTCCTTCTTTTATATTCTCAACAGCACTTACTGCAGTGCTTTACAAATAATAACAATAGTAATAATAATAGGTACCATTTATTGAGCAAATACTATGTGCCAAGCATTAGCCTGAGCATTTTACAAGGATCATTTAATCCTCACAGCATCCCTATAAGGCAGATGCTACTACCCCCATTTTACAGATTTATAAAGAAAAAAAAAAACCCAAGGTGCACTTTCCCAGAGTCATGTACTTATAAAACCCAATCTGCCCAAAGCAGACCCTGTGTCCGTAACCACATTCTACCCTGCCTTCTGCAACAAGGACACTCGATTACAATGTCAAAGAAAGAGTCAATGATTTTGAGCTGGATGGGGGCCTGTATTCATCTAGGTCAGTCATTTTATTTTGCTGAGTCCCAAAGGGATGATTTTCTTTTAATGCTCAAGGTCACACAATGCAGTTGCAACATACAAGCATTTAGCTCATACATCATCAAAACATAAACATGGAGAAAAAGAGAGTGATAAAAAGATAATTTAAATAATATAAATTCTCTTGCTATGGGTACTCTATGGCATATTAACACGCACATTATACACATTACCGTACAGTGTTGTACACACTAAACTGTGTGCATTATATTTTAAGGGCAATTTCGGGGACTGCGGCCTGACTTGCTGACTTTGGAATGTAAATCCCTGTAAGACGGGCTCTGCCTCCGAAGTTGCTGAGGCAGGAACAACCTGGGGCTCCTGACTCACCATCCGGCTTCCCTCCGCTCGTTTATCTGGTCTGGTTTCAAAGGAGCCGAGCGTGTTCTCAGCACTGCAACACTGCCATTTAGAAAGCTCAGAGCCGGGGACACACCCTGTTGAGAAATCCACGTGAACTGCCCCACTGCAGCCCTGCCTGCGAGATCGCTGTTTCCAGTCGAAGGACCGGCTGACACATGGCGTCGCTGCCCGGGAAGCGTCCCATCACACCGCACATTCTCCCACATGTCCCTGGATTTCTCCTCTGTGCCTTTTTCGTTGGCGTGCTCACCCTCATCACCAAACTGTTCATTTCTTCACCGCCACCATCCCCGGGAAATGAGGCAAGACATTACACAGCACGACTCAAAACAGACCAGCTTCCAGCTCTTACAGGAGGGCACGAGGATGCGGGACGAGATTCAAGTGTCTCCAGCCCCAATCCACCCCCGCCCCCTCCGCCAAACCCCACCCCATCAAATTTGTTATTTCCCAAGACACCCCAGGCTCACTCCCACCTCTAGGTCTCAAGGGCTCCTCCCACTCCTCCCCACTTGCTCCAGTTCCATCCTTCCTCCACGCCCCGGCACAAGCACCGCCTCCTCTGTGAAGACTTCCCTGCTCTGCTCGTGACAGACACCAGAGAGCAGAGGGACGTTAAGTATCACCAACTGCAGGTTGAACGGCCGGCTGAAGTTTTATTTAACCTACAAAGTGTTGAATAGCTTGGCGTGCTAAAAATTTTTGTTGCGAGCTCTTAAACATCAGGACAGTTCACATAAAAGTTCTGGCTTTTTGGATTGTCTTGAAGAACCAGTGAACTGGAAACACCAGGCTTCCTTCCTACGTGGCAACAATCAGATGAAAGAGAGTTGAAACTGCCCTCTCTACAACTCCATTTCTTTTGTCCTTGCACAAAATTTTGGTGTTGCTTTTTTGTTGTTCTGTTTACAATCAATAGTTATGTAAATCTGCAACCAACACGTATTACCAGTTTCTAGGCTGGCGGGAGGTCGCATCCCATTTTTTAATCTCAATATTCACTTTTCTTCCAGATGAAGTTCATCCTTTAGTATTTCTCCAGCAAGCATCCGTGTGTATCAAGCTTCTTCTTTTTGCATATTCAAACATGCCTTTATAGCATCCTCATTCTTTTAATTGGATATATATTACAATGATTTTCAAGAATTACCTTATACATTTTTTAAAACTCTGATAGAAAATATACCAAAATACTAACAAGATTTTTAAAAATACCAAAAGCTAATTCTGTTTTCCAAATTTTTAAATGTCTTTATCATTTCAAAGAAAACAATAAACTTTTTTAAAACTTTAAAAATTATTGAGCCTCTACTGTTAACCTCTGCAAGGTAGTTTCTGCAGACATTCATGATTTATTTTTTTCTTCTCTACTATTTCTTTTTTTTCTCTCTCGATTATCGATGTCTTCATTCTTCTGTTTCTATTTTTTCTCTTTTTTGGGGTTCTACAGGAATCCACTTTTGTCTCTTTCTGTTTTTCTTCTTTGTCTTTTTATTGGTAGCTCTGGACTCCCTAATATTGTTCTGTTTCATAAAACGCTTCTCCACTGTTCTGGGGGAGATGCTACCGTTAGACTATTGCCATGGCTGGACGGGGGCTTCCAAGTGGGGTAGGCGAGAGCACCTCCCAGCCGTTGTCTGTTCCCTGGCTGCTCATTCTGTGGGTGACGTAGTGAACCCAGAAAATAGAGATTTCCTTTAGAAGTGCCTGGGGTGGTTGGCAGCGCTCTGTTACACAGTTTGGTCTTGGGTAGGTCTTCTTTCATGGAGTACTTACTATCGGCCAGGCTCCATGGTCGCACCTGTGGCAGATGCAGCCGTCAAACACATCGGCTCTGGAGTGGATGTGATTCCAGACCTGAAGAGGCAGTACCAGCCTGGCCTCACCCCGGAGCTTTGGATCTTGCTGCTAGGAGTTTTCTCTCTGGACTCCAGCACCCAGAGCACTTCTTTTTTTTTTTTTTTTTTTTTATAAATCTCTCTTAAGGCCTGTATCACGTGGCCTGAGAGTTCTGTGGCATGGTAGAGAAGTTTCATTGGCCTTAACAGGTCCTAACCTCGAGAGTCAGGTCTTTGCAGTATTTAATCCTCTGCTAATTCGCTAGTATTTCAGGCCATGAAGGGGGTACAAATGTTTTGGCTACATAATTTGCTTTTATGCAGTTTGAGTCAAAGTTGTAAGTGCGGCCGTCCCCCAGGTAGTGTGCCTTGTACCCGCCCCCTCCTCCCCACTCCCGCCTGCTTCCTGCTCGTTCCTGACCACTAGCTCAGCTGAGCACAGACTTCTAGGCTGGCAGTTACACTTCCTCAGCATTTTCGAGACACTTCGTCACGGTCCTCTGGCAGCCAGTTGTTGCTGATGAGATGTCTGTCGTCAGGCTAGCTGTTGTTCCTTCGCAGGTAATCTGTCTTTTCTCTTTGGAGCTTTTAAGAGTTAGTATTTTAGGTTTGTGCTTTATAAAGTTGCACTGCAATCTGTCTAGGTGTGGATTTACTTTTATTTGTCATTCACGGTGCTTTTTCAATCCTAGAACTCATGTCATTCTTCAATTATGGGAAAATCTGTACTCAGTATTTTATCAGATACTGCTTCTCCTTCATTCCCACTGTTGTCGTCTAGAACTCTGGTTGACATGTACTGGAACCTTTCGTTCTACCTTCTGTGTCTCTGAACTGCCCTTTCCTGTTTTTAATTTATCACTCTGGGTTGAGTCCCTGCTGAACTCCTCAGCCCCGGCTCTAATTCACTAATTCCTCAGTTATGTCCAGTGTTAGTTCCATCCACCAAGGTTTTATTACTAAATCCAAACTATAGTCTGTATTTCCTGATTTCTAACTGATCCTTTTTATATCCTGTGTTCTTGTTTGGTCTCTGCCTGCTTTTCATTTCATTAATTTTTATTCTTTTTTATAGATGCTATTCCCTTTGTCAGCCCTTCGAGGATCTTCAACTACATTTTTAAAGTCATTACTAGCTTTTGCTTATTTCTTATAGTCCGAAGTGAATTCATCTCCCTCTAGTTGATTGTGCTTCCTATATTCCTTTCTTTCTCTCTCTCCCTTAGCAATAGTTTTCCTCACATGTGTTTTTGCATGGAGAATGGTAGGCTCATCTTCACGGGAGGTTTGTTTTGTGACTGTTGCAGTCTCTTTCTCTCTCTCTCTCTCTCTCACTTTGTAGTTGACTATTACTGACCCGGCAGAATCCCCAGTGCAGAACCAGACCCTGTGGCAGCTCGGGGCTTAAACTCCATGGTGATGTCGGGGACTCTGCAGGTCTTGCCACTGAGCCGCTGGGTGACTTGGCCAGGTGCTGACTGCAAGGACGGGTTGGTAAATCACTTGGTATCGGCCATAGCCTTAGGCAACAATCAAGAAAAGTTTCTAACCAAATGCCTTTCCCAGGTCAGGAAACCCCACTCCAGCCCCAGATTTCAAGCATTAAGCCTGTCTCCGAAACTAAAGGTTCTCCTTGAGTTTTTGCTCAAAGCCAGCGAAAAGAAGTTGGTCATTTCTGCAGCTCCCCTGGGAATGTGACTGGACACCCAGGTCCCACATAAAGAGGGGTCCACGACAATATTAAGATCTTTCAGCTCTCGCTCGGTGAGTTTATTTCACAGTCATATTCCCTGAGGTCCACACAGCACTTTGCTGTTTGAACAATTATGTTGGAATGTGCGATTGAATTGATTCCCCAAAAACCCCAGGAGGTGTGAATTAATGACCCCCCATGTCCCAGATGGGGAATTATCCCATATCACCGGCAGGTCCCACAAGCAGGAAGTGGCAAAGCTGGGGCTCAAATCACGAACTTAAGCCACCTCTGTAGAGAAATTTAAAACGCTATTCTATCCCTTTGCACAGTAGGAAAAGCACAGAACTGCAGACAGGTTTCCATGGTTGCTGTGTCCCTTGGATCTCATCTGCAGGTCTCCTAAGTGGGTCTCTCCTAAGAGATCTACACTAAAAACCCCTTGACAGCAGGCGAGGCCTCACTCTAATCCGCACCATGACCTACCGTTTAGGGCACGTGAGGGCCGCGGCAGCCCGCAGGAAACACAGCCGTGGGCCAACCCAAATGAACCCCCCCACCACACACACACACACACACACACACACACACACACACACACACACACACTTTCCAAGCCTCTCTGGCAGAGCCCATTGGCAGCCAGAAGCGTCTTCCGACTCACTCGAATCCCTGTTCTGCTCACATGCTGCCAAGCGTGAGCCCCTCTGACACCAGTTCTGGCCCAAACGAGGTCAAAGGGTGTCTGCTCCAGGCTCCAACTCACGTTCCGTACGCTGCTCCTGGGGCCGTAACTCTCTTTGCCTGTAGATTACAGGAGCTGACACCTGCCTTTCCCAAGACCCCTCCACCTCCCACCGAGACTCCTTCTGACTTCTGGTATCTTCCTGTCCTTGGCCCACTTCTTGGTGCTTGTCGGTCTGTGCAGATCCCTGACGGCCCCTCCTCCGCCGTGTGCCCTGCTGACTGTGCGGCCTAAGCTTGCCTCTGGGCCTGGGCTCCGCAGTACGCACCTCCCCGGGCTGGCGCACCTGGCCTCACCACCCACCTCCTTGTCTCTGTCACCCACACCACAGTAGGACACCATCACTGTTTCTGTTTGTCTTTCATGCACGTAACAAATAGTCAGCAAGCACAACAGGGGTACCCTGCCGGGCACGGCAGTGGGATATAAAGGCAACAAAGACATGGCCCTCAGCTGTGCCATTGAGCAGTTAATTACACATAAGCTAGGTCTTAAATCATTTAGTGTTTACATTCTTATCTTCCAAATAGACAATATGCTCCTGGGAGTAAGGACCATGTCTCATACCCCATTTGCCCACCTCCCACTATATGTGCTCCACACTGACCCTCCCCCGAAAGCTTTGCTAGGAGAGGCCAGTACAGCCAACCTGCCTATTTTTTAAGATGATGCTCTACACTGCTTATCTCTAATTGTCTACCTGCAAAACGGGAATAGGGAAGCAGCAGGCAGAAAGACATGCCTCCTAGCCACAGAGGTAGAGAGAAAGGGGTCTACCTGCAAGGCCCACCTGAGAAGGCAGAATGGACGCTCACCTGTCCCATCAGCCTCTGCCCTGCTACGTGACACTTTCCAAAACCAGGTCGGGTCATGTCTCTTTCCCCCTTGAACACCTTCAGGAATTCTGCATTTCCTTAGCTCAGCCTAGCAAAGTATTCAAGGCCCTGTTAGATCAGATAGTGGTTGAGGATGTGGGCTCTGGAGCCAGGCTGCCTGGGTTCAAATCCCAACCTTACCACTGGCTATTTGTGTGACCTTGGGCAAGTCACTTAATTGCCCAGAGTGATACCTACCTCATGGGGTTGTGGTGCAGATTAAAGAGTGAATAAAGAGTGAATAAGAGTTAATATATTTTGTGGTGGTTTTACAATGCTACTACAAACTCTTTGACCTTCTCTCTTCAAAAGAGACCTGCAAGAATCCTTCACCTCCCCCTAATGAGAGATATTCAGTGGCTTGCTTCTAACGAACAGAATGTGGCAGAGGTGATGGTGTGCGGCTTCCAAGACTGGATCATTCCAGGCATTGTGATTTCCCCCGTGAGGGATCGCTCACTCTGGAAGCAGCTGCCATGCTGCGAGGATGCTCAAGCAGCAGAGGTCCACGTGGTGAGGAGCTAAGGCCTCCAGCCAACCGCCATGCAAGTCAGCCATGTGGACGCAGACCCTCCAGGCCCGGTTATGCCTTTAGCCGGCTGCAGCCCCAGCAAGATCTTGACTATAAGCTCCTAAGAGCCCCTGAGCCAGAACCACCCAACTAAGCCATTCCTGATTCTTGAACCACAGAAACTGAGTGATATAATAAATGTCTGTTGTTTTAAACTGGTACATTTCGGTATAATTTATTTGACAGCAATAAATAACTTACATATGTGAAGAATTAATATATATGAAGAATTAATATATGTAAAGGATTAACAGAGACTTAGAACAGTACCTGGCATATAGAAAGTGCTCAGTGGTATTACTTTATGTTACAACCACTCTAGGCTATATACTATTCTCCACGTTTATCACATATTTTAAAACTTAGAGGAAAATGATTTGAGCTTCAAAATAAATAATGACTGTTATAGATTATAACCCACTGAATAAAATAGAAACTAATGAGTCCATGCTGATATAAATGAATGAATGAATGAATGAATGAATGAACAAACACACAAAGGACAGGTGAAAGCTCTGCCTTGCAGTAGAATTTCAAATAAACAACATGGAAGGAATGATGGAATTATAAAATCACCATCTGACAAAATGTGATGCTAAGACTAGAGGGTGAATGTTTGATGAGGAACAGAATATTTATGCAGTCTCAAAGGAGTTCCTACAAAATGATTATTAAATATTAATTAATGAGTATAAAATAGTTGTTAATTAACTTTGCAATGGAGAAACCTGGCAGATACCACCTCAATCAACTGATAAATGTTCATATCACCAGTAACAGGGCAAATCAACCTGATATGCCTTCTGATCGGATGCACTGAGGACGACTCCCACGGGCCAGGGCCCGCCTCGTTCATCTCTTCACCTCCGACAGCGGCGTGTGCAGTGGCAGCACCTGCTCACCTGGCACTGTGTGCCGGACACTGCACCAAAAAGCACCAGACACGCATCGTCTCATTGGCTCTGCACAGTGACCCTAGGCTCTGACAAGCCAAACAACTTGCCCAAGGTCACGTGTGTAGGAAGAGGCAGAGGCAGGATACAAACCCTGCTCTGTCCATCTCCAGAGTGCTCAGACACAATAAATGCAGAATCGAGTCCTTCCTGCAGCTCTAGGAGGTTTCTGGGAAACCCAGGGCAGTTTCTCAGGACAGAGTTGCATTCTCCTTCTTTCCTGAGATAAATACCAGAGCCAGTAATGGGAGGGAGAAAAAGTGCTGGATGTCGCATCTAAAGGTTGCAGTTTCAGCTCAGCTTCTCATGCACAGGGACCTTACTCAAGCTTGCTAGGTCTCTATCTGCCCCAACTTTAGACCAGGGCAGTGGTTTTCAAACTTCTTTTTAGCAGTCAATTTTTTCCAAGCAAACTGTTTTGCAAAACCTCAGTAGTGTTATTCACAATAGCCAAAATGTAGAAGCGAACCAAGTGTCCATCAGATGACTGGATAAACAAGATTTGCTATATCCATATAGTGGAATATTATTCATCCTTAAAAATGAAAGAAAATTCTGTCATATGTTACAACATAGGTGAACCTTGAGGAAGGGCATTACACTAAGTGAAATAAGCCAGTCACAAAAAGACCAACACTGTAGGATTCTGCTTCTGTGAGGTACCCAGAGTAGCCACATTAATCACACTGGAAAGCAGAGTGGTGGGTGCCAGGGCTGGGGAAGGAGGGAGCGGAGAGCTAGTGTTTAATGGGGACAGAGTTTCAGCTGGGGAAGATGAAAAAGATCCGGAGATGGATGGTGATGGTTGTACAACAGTGTGAATGTCCTTCATGCCACTGAACTGCACACTTAAAAATGGTTAAGTGCTAAATTTTATGTTACGTATATTTTGCCACAATACATAAATAACAACCTCAGTGTATGCAATAGATGAAGCATACACTGAGATATCGAGGTATTAAGATGCCCCCTTTGTACACCACCAGCCCCCACAAGATGACTGCAAAGAATCCCCGTCTCTGAGGACACGTGGGCCACTTCAATCCGGGTATCTGGAGCTCTGGGAGCAATGTCTGCCTGTGGAGCTTGCTGCTACTCTTCTGAAACCTGAGCAGCCCCTGCTCCTTCTGTGGTACTTGCAGGCCACTCTACTCCATTGATGAAGCCCACAAGATAAACCACAGTGAAGACAGCACTTCTGGCTGGTCCGACGGTAGTGGGTTATCAGAACTTATTAACATTAGTGTCAGTAAAGTTGGTACTCAACCCCCCACTGCTAAATCTGACTGGCTTTAAAAAAAAAAACAACACTTCCAACAGAGGGACGAGGGCTCCGGGATGATTAGGCAGGTGGGGACCACAAGTGGCTGTGGGGAGCTGGCTGGGGGAAGCACCAAGGGTGGGCAGAGCTAAGAAGCATGAGCACTACGACCCAGCCGCACAGGCTGGACCCTGGGCAAATGATTCACCTCTCTCAGCCTCAGCTTCCACATCTGTGAAAAGGGAACAATAACAGGGGTACCTACCTCACAGGGTGTGTTGAGGATGAACTGAGATAATGTAGTTAAAAGTGCCTGGCACAGTAAGTGATTCCAAACAGGGGAAGCTACTAGGACAGACGCAGTTTGGAGGTTGGGATTTGGAGGCAGGCTGATCTTCAATCCCAGCTCTGCCACTTATTAGCTGTGTGATTTTGAGAAAGTTTCTCACCCTGTCTGTGCTTCGCTTTCCTCATGTATAAAAATAGGGTGCTAATCATACCCAATTCGTAGATTGTTGTGAAGAGTATGTGGGCTGATACAGGTAAGGCTGTCAGAACAACTCCTGGTACTAGCTAGTGTTCAATAAACACGGACGGTACCGTGGCGCCATCTGCCCCAGGCCTCAGTACGACCAGGCTTACCAAAGCAGCAGTCCAGGCTGGGATCGGGAGGGACGGAGCCCACGTGACAGGGGCCAGTCTGTCCGAGCCAAACCCAATGCCTGCCGTGGGGGCCTGCTCCCCGCCCAGCGCCACTCCCAGGGGAGAGAACACTTCCAACCTGCGGCTCCAACCAAGAGACAGGGCCGGGGGGCCTCCTCCAGGGCAGTTCAATGAGGAAGTGGAAGAGAAGGAAAACAGGATCGTTTTCCAGTCTTACCTCAAAAACAAGCCGAGGGCGTGGGCCCCTCGCTGGCCTGACATTTGATCGGCTTACAGTCTTCCTGACCGAAGGTGTTTTGAATGAGGCCTCCGTTGGCATTGCCCCCGGTCTTTGCCTGCGGCTCACCACCAAAGCCAGGGCTAAATTTAGGCCACGGGCTGCTAGGGCACAGCTGGAAGGCGGCTGCTGTCAGAGTCGGGGTGGGGGTGTGCACAGGAGAACGGAGGCAGACCCCAAAGGGCTTCTGGACATTGGCCCCTGGCCATCGGCCTGGCCTGAACCACTGCAAGGCGCTCTGCTCCACGCCCCGGCCTGCGACAGGCTGTAGAACCAGGGCCTGTGCAGTCAGGGCTGGGGTGAGTCAGAGACCCCAGGACCCCACGGTGGAAAACATCCTCATAGGAAACACTGATACTCCCAGTGGAAACCCCTGTCATTGTCACTCTGAGGTGGACTCAGCTGAACTCCTTGCAGATGAGGAAGTCGGGGCCTAGTACTGTCGGTTCCACTGAATGTACACTCCCTGGTCCAGCCACCGTCTGAGGTGCCCGAGCCGCAGCATCCCCTTCAGTGTTCTCAGCAGCTACTACTATTATTTCTGGGTCACTGTAAGTCGCACCGCCGGTCAACAGCAGGATTGGAAACCAGGTGGATAGTTTTTAGGACCTCGTGTGTTCAAACACTGTAATCTACCGTATAAACTGGGAGACCAAATGGCTCAAGGTTGCCTGGCAACTGCTGTTGGTGCTGAGCTGGGACCCCAAACCCCGACACCCAGACGGCTTCACACAGTTGACACACGCTCACACGTGCACCAGTTATTCTGAAAAATAGCTCTTATGGAGGCATCCAACATGCCAAATGTAAGCTTCTCCTGGCTAGCTGAACCATATCCTCTTTCCTGCTGTACAACGTAGGCATTTCAGGTAAATACCACGGCCACTCGGCACTCAGGTGGTCTCTATTACCATTGTCGGTGTCCACACTATGCATACTGCACCATGCAGTGAGGCGATCTTCCCTTCCATCCTCATAGAAATCTCCCTTTTACATTTAGAAATACAGGTTAAGTCCCCTGCTTAGTAAATAATTCACACGGAGGTTCCCTGTGGCCACGAATCCAGTGCCAACGCAGCCTGTTTCCCTGCCCTGTCTCTGGGTCCCATGATCCCATCAGTTTTGGAGTCAGCCCCTGCCCTGTGGTTCCCCTTGCGGGGTGCAGAGACAGGCTGGCCTCAGCCAGGGTAGGAGGCCAGGACTTTGAGCCAGGAGGAACCCCCAGAGCCTGGGCCCCCGGGCAGCCCCCAGTGCCATATTCAGAGGCAGAAAAGGCTCCCACAGTGGAGGCCTATCCTCCCCCGTCTCCTCCTGCAAGGAAGGGAGGCTCCCACCATCTGGGTCCGGAGAGGGGCCATGCTGGGGTGAGGCACCCACTGTGCTGGCCAGCAAGTCAGGGAGCCATGGAGCCCTTTCCAGGGAAGGCTCCAGCACACAGCTTCACACTCCAGCTCCAGATGGAAACCCCTCCCTGTCCGTCCTCTCTGTTCCTCAGCTCCCCTATTCCATCGTCCCTGTGAGCCACAAAGCCCAAGGTGTCACCCCTTCCTCCGGGCTCTCTCAGCCTCTCCCACTCCTATCTAATCCGTGCCCTGTCTTCTGTCTATTCCACTGCAAAGACACTGCCTTGCAGCCTTAGCCTCTTTCAAAGTTCTGATCACGTCACTCCTGCTTAAAACCCATCTGTGACTTTCCTTGGCTCTTAGGATAAAGGCCAAAACCCTCAATAGAAGCTTCAAGGCCCTGTGTGCTGGCCCTGATTGCCTTCCCGATGCCCTCTTCCCTGCCACCCCCACCCTGCTTCAGCCACACCAGGCTTCTTTAGTGTCTCCACCCCCAGGGCCCTTGCACGTGCTGCTGCCTTGGTCTGGAGAGCTCCTTTAATCTAGTTAATACCCATTCAACTTCCAAATCATCATTTGTCCTTCCCTGAACCCTCAGGCTGGGTCAGATGCCTCTGTTAAATGCTCTCACAGACCTGAATTTTGGTCCTTCAGAGCCGTATCTCAGGTTGTAATTATCCGTCCTGTACGTGTGATTATCTGACTCATGAGCAAGAAGACCCTATGAGATAGAAAACCTCATGAAAGGGGGCACTGTGTCTGTTTTCACTTATCGCTCTGTCTCCATCGATAAATCCTTGTTGAATAAATAATAATAAATGAATGAATGATTCTTCCACCTACTGCCTGAACCCAAGTCCAGCCTTCTCTGACACCACCCTTCCCATCTCTGCCCTCGCCTGTGAAGGCTTTCCATCCCCCTGGTCTCATGTGTTCAGCCTACAGCCTTCTCTTCCTCCTCTGAAGGCCACACTGTTCAGTCGAACCTTCCTCACTGGGCTCGAGCTCTGTGAGGGCAAGCATTGTGTCTGTCTCCTTCACGTCTGTGACCCCAGCACCTAGCACACAGGAGGTGTTCCACAAATGTCTGTTGAATGGATAACTTCCCTCCTTAAAGCCATCTGGACCAGACTGCTAGGTGGTCCCACAAATGTTGTTCTCCTCTTCATCCACAGAGAGAAATTCCCCAGCCTCCCTTGCAGCTAAGGGTGTCCATGTGACTGTCTCCCAGTGGACCTGCAGTGAGTGGGATGGTGACTCAGCATCCCCACGTAGGTGAATGCAACATCCTAGAAAACTGCAGAGCAACAATGTGGAAAGAATTGGGTCCCTGAATGACCTCTTGGAACACAGCCTCTCAATAGCTTGAACCAGACAGAAATCAACTTCCATCCTATTCAAGCACAGTACTTTTGGGTGTCTCTACCCTAACTGACACCTCAACATATACAGACCTCCAAGCCACACTCTCGAGAGCAAGTGTAGCCTTGGCTGCTGGTACACAGCCTTCCTCAAGACTTCACTCTTGACATTGGCCAAGGCCATTTCAATATCCATGCTGAAGACCAATTATCACCCTGACTGCATTTCTTCCTCCTCACTAATCTAACCTTCTTCTCCACCTCTCCTCAGAACCCACTCACATGGCCCCACCCTGACCTTGTCAGCTCCCGGGAACTGGCCTACCCCTGGAATCCTCAACTGGAAGACCCCTCTCTCCAGCTATGACTACTCATTCCTTTATTTCTACCTGACATCCAACTACCCCTGTTCTTCAGCCTCCTAGAGACCTCGACTCCTGGGGTTCTTAATCCTTTTGTGAACCAGCAGCCTCAAGAGACACGACCCACCCGCCATCAGCAGCTTACTTAGGGCAGCACTTCTCACGGGCAGGAGAGGGAGGACCCCTCCTTCCCATCCTCCAGGGGCCAGTGTGGTCCTGCAGCGGCTCTATCAGGGTCCAGCCTGCTGCCCTCAGTGCGCCCTGGTCTGAGCTGCTCCCTGTCCCCACAGTTCCAGTCTGGACCAAGACACAGAAGCCCTGACTCATCTTGCTGGTTTCCCCCTGCGGCCTCCTCACTGCCTCACTCATCTCCATTGCTAGTTCCTTTCTTCGCTTAAACATTTGACACCTGGAGTTCCCGAGGCATCCTGCCTCTGGCTCTTCTCTACTCACATCTCTGTTCCCCTGCTGCTCCTCCATTCACACGGGTGCTGACAGTGCCCACATCCACGGCCCATTCTCTCACCTTGCTCCTAAGTTCTGGGGCTCAATTCCCTACCGTCTCCACCTGGTCCTGCATTCCTTTGCCACGTCCTTAGCTTCCGGCTGGCTCTGTCCTTGGGATATGCTGCTTTCGAGGCACATGCTGGTGTCCAGGATGCAACTGAAGGAAGGAGGCGGCTCCAGCTCACAACTCTCTCTGCAGCATCTCAACTCGCACTGCATACCGAAAGCAAAAACCACTTTCTCTCTTCTAAACAACAGCCCGGCCTAAATATCTCCCCGTGCTCAGCACGTGCTTTCCCTCCCACCCTACTCCTCCCTCAACGCCACCTTCAAGCACACTCAGCAGAAGCAGCAAAATGCCTCCAGGCAGTGACAACTAAAACCACCTAATGAAAAATAACGGTAGTTGCAGCGTTCGTGCAGCCCTTTCCAATTCACAAAATGCTTTTTTCATAAACATTAGCTCATTGACTTTCCAGCATAAGCCTATGCAGGAGGTGACATTCTCCCGCTTCTGCTGCAGAGTAACAGGAAGCCCAGAGAGGTTAAGACACCTGTCCAAGGGTGCAGCACGTCTGTATCAACAGGAGATAATACAAAGTCAGAAGTTAGGTCCCAAATGCAGTCTTGACTTCTCAGCCAAAAAGCCTCTCAGAGAGAACTTGGTCCCAGGCCCCCTCCTGTCCCACGCTCCGATCTGCACAAACTCAGACATTTCATCTTCGAGCCCCACTCTCGCCTGTGTCAGAAGCCCTACCATCAGCTCTGCTGTCACCAGCTGCTTCAGGATGCTCAGAAAGTCCCCACTGTGCATGTGCCATGGCTCCTGCCCTCGTGGAGCTGACGGTCTAGTGGCAGAGGCAGATGTAAAAACGTTACATCTATTTATGCCCAGGGTTAGGGGTAGGGGTGGCAGGACATGAACGAGGAAACTGCTCTTGAAGGGTAAGCAGGAGTTCAGCTGGCAGAGAACAAGGAAAGGTGGAGATGGGGAGGGAATGGTACGTACCCAGGTAGAAGAGAGACGTATCAGAAGTTCCCGCACTATTAACTGCTAGTTACGAATTTCTGCTGAGCTCAGGTGCACCCTCTGGGTGCCAAATTTATGAGTCTCGACATTTGACTTTGAAACTCAGAGTAGCCATACCCGTGTCGATGAGGCCAAAGCCTTCTGAAGTTGACCATGGCTTGAATTAACTGACAGATTTGCCCATTACACCGGGACTTGAGCATCACTGCTAGAGCATCGCTGAATTGCTGATACTCAGCCAGCAGCTCCTAGGAGCAGGCCGGTGCCTTCCTAAGGGGAGGATGGAGTCGGGGGAAAGCTCTGGAAGCCAGGGTTCCTGGGTTCCTGCCCCACCTTCTAGGCATGTGCCAACCACCCCCCCGCCGCCCCTAGCCTCAGTTTCCTCACTTACAAAATGAAGGGAGCTGGGCTGGAGTTTCTTCTAACTGTACTTACAGACAGTACACCATGACCACTTAGAGCCTGGACTTTAAAGTCACACGGGCCTGTGTTTCACGTTTGTTAAGGGGACAAAATGAGGCTTCAATATACGCAAAGCGCCTGACACAGCGACAGCCCATAGGAAGCATGGAAGAAAGGACAGAAGTCTGGACCACTGCCCATGACACAGTGCAGGTCCTGGGATGTCGGTGAACACAGAATGACTGGCCCCTCGGTCTCCCACCCCACAGACCTACAAACCGAAAGTCTTTGGCCCTCGGGAAGTTTTGAGCCCGCCGAAGCCCTGCACCGGGGCAGCGCAATGGTCTCAATACACTTCAGACTCAGCAATGCTGTCTTTCTGTTTGGCTCGAATGGATTTTCCAGATTTTATTTTTTTACGTGGAAAACACTCACATGACAACCTCAGAGTGGTGGTGGCGGGAGGGGTGGGAGGGGCAGGAGGGGTAAGTGGAAAGAAATCTGGCGATAGAAACCAGAAGAGATTTCTGAAGAGGCCAAAAAGCCGCAGAAGAACGTAAGTCACAGCCTGGCGCGACAGAAGGGAGGCAAACCGCGCAGAGGTGCCCCTCTTCTCAGGAAGCCCCGAATGGCCCCCTGCGGCTCCTCGGCGGGAGACGGCTTTAGGGCATTTTCCCCAAAGACTCGTGGACATTCGCGTTACTATGGGTGTGGAGGACACTGAGATCAACTCGCAACGCCCCACCACACCCTTTCCTCTGCACCTTCGCCCAGTGCGGCGGAGGCTGTCACGGAGCCACTGCCAGGTGTGCGCCCTGAAGCTCGGGGAGGTGAAGGGACTCGCCCAGGGCCACACACTGCAGAGGACTGAACTCAGCCTCGGACTCTTCGGCTCGAGCCCTTCACTCGCTGGTGGGTAATGAGCACTTGTGTGGTGCTTCGAGGGGGCCGGGACCACATGCCGTGGCCGTGCTCCACCTTGCTGGGGTTGGGGGCGTGAGTCCTGGACCTGCTCCGTCCGTCTGCACAGGACGGCCGGTGTGTCTGAGGAGTGGGCAGCCAGCTTCCACAGAATGTGTCCTGCTACAGATGACCACAACCCTTCAGGGCCTAAGTCCCACAACAGGACACTGCAGAAGAGACCCTAGACCCCCTGAGGGCCCAGCAGCCTCCACAGAGCCCCACGAGAATCTGGAAGGGACCCGGCAGGCTGATGTCCCCTCTTCCTCACTCCTGAAAAAGGATCAACAGAACACGTTACTCCTTGGGCCCCACGCAAGGGCTCGGCTGCCCTCGAGCCCTCCAAGCTGCTGCGAGCTCAGGGGCAGCTGCGAGCTCATGGAAAGAACGTGAGGCTGAGTCAGAGGCCTGTGTTTAAATCCCAGCTCTGCCGCATAAAGCAATTCCGGAACATCTGTGAGCCTCAGTGCTCTCCTCTCCAAAATGGGAATGCTCACAGCGCTAACCTCGCGGGATCACCCTGAGGGTCAACGGGATGATAAACAAGAAAGCCTTCTGTAAACCGGAAAGCCCTGCAATGCTTTCCGGGATTATTGGTCTTATTATCCCCTGTGCAGCTCTACATCAGTTGGAAGGATATCAAAAAGTTTCTTATTAGAATCCTATTAAAGTTCTTATTAGAGTCTTATTAAAAGGTTTCTTTTATTATTATTAAAGTCTTTGCCTGGATGTCCCTGTGTGTCTGAACTAAATGTGACTGAAGAAAGCCGCCGGCTAAAGCGCACTGACCCGTCCCCGGCGGCAAGGGGCTCTCGCGGTGCTCAACGCCGCGTCCGTGTCCTGGCCACCTCAGCACAGCCTCGCCAACTGGCAGCGCCAACAGCAGAAATCCACTGCCCGGTTCCTCGCCCCGAGGTGCTGGCGGGTCGCTTCCTCCTGGAGGCTGTGAGGGCGGATCTCCTCCATGCCTGTGTCCGAGCTTCCGGTGGCTTGCGGGCAAGCTCCAGCACTTCCTGGCTTCTGTCGCAGTCACCCGTCTCGGCCTTCATGTTGTCCTCATGTGCCTGTCTGTCCCAATGCCTCCTTTTCATAACCACACCAGTCATATCGGATTAGGGCCCATCCTAAACGCCCTCATTTTAACTTTACCTCTGTAAAGACCCTATTTCCAAATACGGTCACAGTCACAGGGACTGGGGGTTAGGATTTAAAAATCTTTTGAGGAGGACACAACTCAATCCAGAACAAATACCTTCCGCCCAGACCTTCGGGGCCCTCAGAGCCTGGGCCCCCAGCTCACGCCCTCCTCCTCGCGTGTCTGCCTCTTGTCTGTGTCCAGTCATGCTCTGGGGCAGCTGCTGTGAAGTGTCCGTCCCATGACTTCAAGACTGACCCTTTTCTGCCCTGGGAGCTGGGCCTCTCCTAAGGCACTCGATGAAGGAACCAAGCATGCAACGTCGCAGATTTAAAATATCAAGGTGCGCAGCCCCTGCATTCACAGTGGTGGAGAGAGCTGGGGCGGAGGGGCGGAGGGGGGCACGTGGGCCGGAGGGTGAGCCGACGACAGGAAATGCCCTGGAAGGCGGCCGCCGTGAAGGACCATTGCAGAGGCGGCGTCCAGTGCAGTAGATCAGACTCGAGGTGGCACGGGGACACCACAGGCAGGGAGGCCAGAGGGAGAAGTAAACAGAGACAGAGTCATGTGAGAGGAAGCTGGGAAGCTACCAAGGCCAACAGGACAGGCGGCGGGGCATGGCTCACAGCCACCAGCCCCGAGCACTGTGCGCTGTGGCCAGCCGAGTCAGCCGGGCTGGCACAGTGACGCTGCGCATCTGGAGGTCGAGGCATGCACTGCCAGGGAGGCTTGGCCACATCTGGCCCAGCTCTGAGCTGGGCGCTTCTGACACTCCCAGCTAGAAAAGCTTCAGCCTGCACAGTGGCGTTGCAAGTGCTCTGCACTTCGTGGGCATGAGCACAGAGGGTGCCCACATACTGAACCCAAAGTCCTAACGCTGGTGCAATGCCCGGCTCTGGCAGGCCCCAGATGATGGGAGGCTCCCTGCTTAGACGGTCTTGGGGCATTGCCATCGGAAATGATGCCCACCTTCAGAGGAGTATCTGTTGTAGAGCCGGTGACACCTACCAAGATATGCAAGGACATCCCAAAAATAAAATTGAAAAGTTCCTGCACTACTCCAGTCCCTCACTGGCCGGTGGGAGAAACAGCCAAGTAGAGAGGCAGTTTGAAAGGACCGGAACAAGAGCCAGGTGGAGAAGGTGATGGGGAAAAGCAACAAGCCGGGCCCGGAGGTCGGCCGGATGCTCCCTGGAGGAGGGTACACTCAGGTGGCAATCTAAGCACCAACTCCTTTCAACTCCTCCAACCCGCCGACCCTGCCGCACTCCAGCGGCTTCACACATGCTGCTCCTTCTGCCGGAAGCTTGCCCACCATACCCCTCCTCCCCATGCTCAGGCCACTTCCCGAGACCCAGCCATCACCCCGGCCACCCACTCCACCCTGCCATTACCCTCTCCCAGAATGTGGCTCTTTGCCTTCACGGGACATAGTACAATCTTGTGCACGTGTTTATTGGCTTGTTCGCTTTTTAACATCACCCCCAGAGCAGGGACCGAGTTCATTACTCACTACAGACCTAGCACAGTGCCAGGCACGTGGCAATGCTCAAAAAGCATTTATCAGTACACAAGGTTCGCAGCAGCGCTATTCACAATAGCCAGGGGCAGAAGCAACCCAGTGTCCCTCGATGGACGAATGATAAACGAAGTGTGGTCTGTACCTACAGTGGAACATAACTCAGCCTTAAACAGGAAGGCAACGCTGACACATGCTACCACATGGATGGGCCTCGAGGACACCGTGCTAAGTGAAGTAAGCCACTCACAGAAAGACAAATACTGTGTGAGTCCACTTACATGAGGTCCCTAGAGCAGTCAGATTCATAGAGGCAGAAAGTAGAGTGGTGGGTGCCAGGGGCTGGGGGAGGAGGGAATGAGGAGTCAGTGTTTAATGACGGAGTTTTAGTCTTGCAAGATGAAAAGAGTTCTGGAGCTGGATGGTGGTGATGGTTACACAATAATGTGAACATACTTAATGCCACTGAACTGTGCCTTTAAAAATGGTTAAGATGGTAAATTTTACGTTACCTGCTTTTTACCACAATTAAACAACAATTGCTTTTAAGCAGGGAAAGGTGTGCATCGAATGAGTAAATGAGGAAACAAGGCTGGGAGGGAGCAGGGAGGGAAGGAAGCAGGAGGGAGGCGGGTCAGAGAGAGGGAAGGAGGAAGGAAGCCAGGTGGAGGCGTAGGAAAAAGCGAGAAGGAGCTTGCAGGCACAGAGAACAGAACGAAGCCAGCAGGAGCCACTACGACTTACTTCGTGACAGGCACTACGATAACGTGCTCACAGTGATCATCTCATTCAATGCACCAGCAAAGACCCAGAGGCAAGAGTCCCGTACGGTTCCAGGACCCATGACAGAATTCCAGTGTCACCTGACCTTGCCTAGACGCGCCAGAGTGAAGCGGGGGCCAAGGGGCCCTAATCCGCTACTTCCCTCTAGTGGGACTCCTCTGGGTCTCCGACAGGTCTGTGACGTGTGCAAAGATCTTCCTGTATATTTCATCCCATTTGACCCCCCAACCATGGTGGGAGGGGGGATCAGTACACCCATTTGACAGAGGAGGAAACTGAGGGCAGTGACATGCAAGCCTAGGCTTGTCCCTGAGGTTTGTGTGAGAAATATGAGTGATCAGCAAAGGTGGACGCCAGGAAGGCATCTTCCTGTGGGCTGGGAGGGCGGCGTGCAGGGGGCAGGAGCCCTGGGAGCAGGCACCTGGTTCTCATGGTCCCCTTCCCTTGGAATTCCCCGGATGCTCACTGCCCTGTCAGCCAAACATCTAGGAGGCTGACAGATGGCTTGCCCATCATCCAGATGTTCCAGCATCATTTAAGCACAGGCTTAAATCCCAAGCCAAAATAATTTTGTCAATTAAAAAAAAGAAAGAAAGAAAGACATTGCTCACATCTCAGAACCCAGAATCAGTAGGCTGGTTTCTATCCCTAAAGGGACACTTCTCTGTCTGTCTTGTGCTTTGGGTCATTATGGTTTCTCATGCCCTGATCTGTCTTCCCCACTAGGTGATGGGTGTCCCGGGACAAGAGATAGTGTTTCATTTGCCTCTGTATCCCCAATTCCCAGCACAGAGCCAGGGCCACAGGAAGGCCTGGGTAAACACGTACAGAGTGAATGTGCATTTTGCTATGAACTATTCGTGGATGTGACACGGAGCAGTATGCCACGGAGGAAAGATGCAGCTGGATGGTCCAAGGAGGACCGAGAAATGGGAGCCCTTGAGGTGGGGCAGCCCAGGGCAAGACGGGTCTGCTGTGGGGACAGGCTGCGGCACTGGGTGCCCCGGGCCATGAGGATGTGGCTTTGTGCCCACGTTCCTGGCACGCTCTAGCACCACACCTAGTACGGGGGGTGCTCAGGAAATATTTGTGGAACTGAGTCTGTGCCAGGCCCACATTCTTCTGGTTTTATCCTCATCAACATGAATCAACACTTCACCAGCGTATCACAAACTAGTGTGATCCATAAGATGCTTCTGAGTGTTTTGAGAGAAAGGAGGCTCCACTACCAAGACAGGCTGAACTAACGCCAACGGGTCCCACCATACGATTGCTCACCTCTACAGTGATTACAGAGCTCAGACAGATGTCAGATTGCCACAGTTCGGGTACCAAGTCTACTATTTCCTGGAAGGTAGCATGAGATTCTTAGTCCCCACGAGCATGTGATTCTCTTCACAGGGCGATGATGGCATCTGTCACACAAGTCTGCTAGGAGATGACGTGAAAATATATAGGAAGGACCTATAAGTACCTAGCATATAGTGAGCCCTCGATAAATGGTAGTTATACTAATGATCATAAAAAATACGACTATTATTAATGTATGTTATGACCCTCCAAGAGGAAGATAGATCAGACAGTGCTTCCCAAATTTATTGACCCACTCTGTGCCAGACACTCTACTGGCTGGTGTGGATACAAAGGGAAGCCAAACCTGCTCCCTCTGGTGGGAGAGATAGATATTAGCCAAATAATCATATAAACATTTACACCTGCAGTTGAAAAAGGTATTGAGGAGAGGTTCACAGTGCAGTGAGCACATACACACAGAAGGCATTAATTAGGTCAAAGGGAACGCAAGTTCAAGGCCCTTGGTGGGAAGCAGCACGGTGAGTACAAAGAGTACCGAGGCCAGTGGGGCTGGCCGGGGCCCCGGAGGCGGCGGGGGAGGCTGCGCAGCCCCTCAGACGCCACGCTGCAGAGTCTGACCCGTGTGTCTTTCTAGGAGGGGAGCCCATGGCTTTTGTGTATTCTCAAAGGGCTCCGTTACCCTAATACAGTTTCTTTTTATTTTAATAGATTAGGAGGTACGAGTTGAATTCCGTTACATGCATATATTGTACAGCGCTGAAGTCTGGGCTTTGAGTGTGCCTCTCACCTGGATAGTGTGCACTGTACCCAGTAGGTAATTATTCCCTTCCACAGCTTAGAAGAGTCCCTCTGTCAGGGGCCCAGGTCCTTGGCTTCGTTGAAAGACAGTCAGACCAGTCCTCGGATGCTGAGAAGGGCATCTGTGGTTTCTGTCTGCCCAACATTTATTTTCCCTTTTCTGGTATCAACGCTTCTACGTTCCCTTAGGGGAGACCACCCCTCTCATTCTCAGTCCTTGTTTCTGTGGAATTAACTCTAGCTCCAACTCTAGGGGAGATCATGTGACCCCAGTCTGGCCAATAAGAGGAGGGCATCCCTGGCCATAGGGACAGACTCCAAGATGAACACATGGCCAGGCAGGACAATGAGCATTTGCCCCAAGACTTGCTGCAGGAACTACTAACAGATGCCCTCCTTCTGTGGGTCCCTGGGCTGGTAGCGGGTAAGCCTGGAGCAGCTGGCAGTCCCCTTGAGATCTCGAAGGGTGAGCCTGCCTTCAAGATCAGACAGAAGGCATTACAGAGGAAAGTAGAGCCAAAAACATGGGGAGAAGCAGACCCTGATGGTACCACTGAACCTCTGGATCTAGGCTTCCTTATAATCAGAACTCTCCCTGGACTTCCAATCACAAGAGCCAAAAATTGCCTGTTTTCAGCCAGTTTGAATTGTGTTTCTGTCACTCGCAGCCAGTAGTTTTTGCGGATATAGCTCTCCAGTCACAGTGTGAAAACCTGAGGCCCAGAGAGGAATCGATAACCCAGCCTCACAAAGCCAGACAGTGCAGAGCACCGAGGCGTGCGGCCTCCCTTCAGCAGCCCGCCGGCACGACTGGCACTGCCAGCGCCTCCCGTGGCTTGCGCCCTACTTCCTCTCCTTCCTCCTCCTCCCAGCCTCTCGGGAGAAGCAGTTCTGGCCCTCTTCTTGTCTAACCTCAAGGCCCCAGAAACAGAAACAAAGAGGGCATGATCTTTGTCCCACCCCAGACCCAGAGATGGCTCTGGCTACTAATTTCCTCCTGTGGCGGGGACGTGGGCAGCTCAGCTAACCCTCAGGCCACAGCGGCAACGGCTGCTCGAACCAGGCTCAGCTCCCTTGCTGCAGTTACAGCCCTCGGAGACCCTGACCATCTTATCTGACCCCGTCCTCCCCAAGTCCCCCGTTCATACCAGCCTCTGCCCTTCTGAGTTTCAAATCCTGCCGCCTGAACAAGACCACTCCACCCAGTAACCCCAGGCTTCAGAAAGTCACCTCTTCTCGATGCCCAGTCTCAGATGCCTGGGTCACCTCTGAGCAGGTGGGGACTTGCCTCCTGCCGGTCTAGCCCTCCCTACTCTCCTGTGTACTGTCTGCTGTTTCAGGCACAGGTTGAGATGTCCACCTGGATGAGCAGGTGGTTACCAGTCCACACTCTGGAGTCAGACATAACCAAGTTTGACTCCTGGCTCTGCCTCTTCCTAGAAAATCGACCTTGGCAAGTTACTTAACTTTGCTGAGTCTCAGTTTTCTCATCTTGAAAGTGGGGATAACAATAGGCATCAAAGGGTTTAACTTAGTACTTGGCACTTAGTGAGTATCTGACAAATGTTAGTAATTAGTGCTGCCATCAGAGACTATCACCAATGGACTCCTGGTGGCTACAGCCACGCAATAAAATAGAATAAGCCCACACCAAGAAGCTGACCATTTAGTTCCTGTTCCGCTCCTGCTCTTCAACTTCTCTGAGGCTTTGCTTTCTCATCTGTACAATGGGTATAGCAGCTCTGCTGGGCCTATCTCGCAGGTGATTGAGAGGATCAAACGAGGGCATAATAACTAACAATGTCACCTCCAGGGAGCTTCACAGTTTACGGCACACTTTTACAGTGCCAGTTTAGTCTCTGTAAGACGTGACTGTGAAGAGGTGAAGTGACCAGCCCAGGGTCACCCAGCTAGCAAGGAGCAAGACTTGCACACGATTTTCCAGCTGTCTTGTTCAGTGCCGCGTCCCTGAGTCGTTCAATACACACTCGCGTTCTCTCCACGGAGCCACACTGCCTCCCAGACTGAAGCCTGCTGGGCCGACGTTTCGGAGGCAGCCCCACAGCGCTTGGCACAGCGCAGGGACACGCGACGTGTCAGGAGGAGCTCCCGAACTGAACAACACTCCAAGACGTGCGGGAGAGAAGAAGGGACTGAAGTGGCTTCTACTGCCTTTCACGGCCGCCAAGAGAGGTTTGGCTTGGGGAAGACACGTTGTCAGTCACCCAGCCATGCAGGGAACAAGACTGAGGAGGGACGCCCCAGGCTCAGGAAGGACAAGTGGAAATTTCTAAGGAACATTTCACAGGCAGACAGCTGCCCTCAAAAGACAGGCTGTTTAGTTCCCACCCACGGAAAGACAGTTAGTAAGAGCTATGGTGGGGTGAGCAGGAAGCCACAGGAAGCCCGGCCGGGTAGGAAGTTATTCTCGGCCTGCACCGTCCCCTTTCCCTCCCTCTCCCACCGCTTTTCTTTTGGCTGCAGAAGCAGCAACCACATCGTGTACCCTCAACCACCGACCACCAAGATGGGCTCAGGGCGGGGCGGGAGCGCAGGCCCAGCGGCTATCTGCAAGTCTGACCCGGTTCCTGCCAGAGAGTTTCACCAAAGCTACTGCAGTCAAAGGCGTGGGCAAAAGCCGTACCCTGCAATCACACCAGAAACCCAAACACAGCCGTCCTCCCTGCCTCCTCGGCGACTCTCTCCCCTGCCCATGCGATGCCCAGAGAGCCTTCTCTGTCTAGTCCCAAGGCAGCACTAAAAGCACATCCCCCTTCCCACCGTAGATCCTGAGTTGAAAAAGGCGTCAGGAGGCAGCTGCCAACACCCCCCCACACGTGGCAGGGAGTCTTTCCTCGGCACCCCAAGTGCCCTGTCCACCGACTTCCGCTCGATCATTTCTCCGCAGCAGGAAGCTCACAGGCTCACAAGGGAGCGGCCCACTGGATAGCTGTAATTGTGTTCAGACAAAAGATGTTTTGGGACACGGAGGCAGCCGTGGGCTAAAAAGCTCATGTGACTTGGAAGTAGGAACCTGGCGTGCAACTCCTGTTCTATGAGGCCTTGAGCAAATCACTCACTACTTCACATTTCGTTTTCCTCCTTTATGAAATGAGGAGAGTAATATACCTACACCTCTCAGGGCTGCTGAGAGGATCCAGTGAAATTATGTGTGAAATGCACCGTGAAGTGTCAAGCACTGCGCATTATTCAAAGACTCAAGAAAGTAGACCTGAGACCCCAAGAAACTCCTGACATTGGCCATTTCTTTGGCTTAAGGCGTTAAGGCCCAGCTATACGGGAAGGTAACTGTATTCATTTTCTATTGCTGGTGGAACAAATTTCTACACACTTAGCTACTTAATGCAACACTAATTTATTACGGCACAGTTCTGTGGGTCAGAAGCCCCAGTTGACTCAGCTGCTTTTTCACTTAGGATCTTACAAGGCTGAAATCGAGGTGTCGGCTGGCTGAGCTCTTACTGGAAGATTCTAGGAAGAATCTGCTTCCTCATGGATCGTGGTTATGGCAGAATCTAATTCCTTGCAGTTGTAGGATTAAGGTCCTCATTTCCTGGCTAGCTGCCAAGGAACGTCACAGATTGCGGGCAGACACGGGACGCCAGGAGAGGCAAGGAAGAGTCCCCCCCCGGGGGCCATCAGAGGGCATGGCCCTGCTGGCACCTTGATTTCACACTTCCAGCCTCCAAACTTGTGGTCCAATAAATTTCTGCGGGTTTTAAGCCATCCAGTTTTGGGTGCTTTGTTATGGCAGCCCTGGGAAACCAACACAAAGATCTTAACCTTAATTACATCTGCGAAGTCCTTTTTGCCGTGTGAAATAACATTCCCAGGTTCCCGGGATCTCTGGGAGGCTGTTACTCTGCCTCCCAAACGCAGCTGTGATCGCCAGCCCTCGGTGCTTTAGCACACTCTCTCATCGGAACCCCCGAGCACAGGGCAGAGTCACAGGCTGGAACTCGGGAGAGGAGGAGGACGAGGAAGGGACCACATTTTGTTACGAACAGCACACACACAGCTAGTGGGGAGAACGTGCCACAGTGCCTGGTTCAAACCCTGCTTCTACCTCTTTGCACCTTACTGAGTCTCACTCCCCTCGCCCTTGACAGCAGATTATAATAATACCGAACATCACAGAGATTAAGAATTAAACGAGGCCATGAAAGTAAAGAACACCTGGCACTTATTACAGACCCTGGCCGACAGTAAGTGTTCCAGAAAACCTAGCCACAACAATTGCATGTCTACTATACAGATGTTTAGTTATGTATATATTAAAATTACATATATATTATGTGATAGTAAGCATTGTACACACACACACACACACACACACACACACACACACACACACGAGTCTGGGAGAATATGCACCACAATGCTAATCATGACTACTTATGGTTGAATGGCAAAGGCTTTCCATTTTTACTTCATACACCTCTAGAACATTTGAATTTTTACAGCAGGCATGGATTACTTTTATAATTTAAAACTATTCTTGATTAAGAACACATATTTCCCCAGGAAACTGGTTGAGCACGTCCTTATATTACTAAAACACAAATTTGCCATCATACACACACACTCTGTAATGTTCACCTAAAGACCTTTTCACTCTCCTCAGCCTTAACCCCGACGCCCACCCAGCCCTGAGCCCCACAGCTGTACCCCGAGATGAAACTCAATCCTCTCTTTTGTGGAGCCAGATGCAGGAGCGACTCCAGGCCCCCTCGGTTCTCAGCTTGCAAGCTCCACACCTCCTCTAGGAGTTGTGTTCTGAAAGGCCCTTTGTTGCTGGGCAGAATGCTTTTGGGGGCCCTTTGAAAAACACTCGCTGCAGACATTTCCATCTGTTCCCAGGAGTCCCGTCTCCACAGGGGCTTAAGGAAGCACAGGGCACCAAGCCAGGTGCTCCTAGGTTGCCCACACCCTCAACCTCCTCCCCAGTCAATCAACTCATGTATGGAGATTATTGAGCAAGGGGACGCCAGAGGCATGAGGAAGGAGTGTGGTAATGTGCTGCACAGTCACGGCCTTTAACAAATACCTGTTTTGATGAGTTGAAATGATTTTGTTTCACAGCACAGGGACTAAAAATACAGACTTTGCATCAGACCAGATTTGAATCTGAACTGCAGCAGGTACTGGCTGTGTAACCTTCAACACTAGCTTTTAAGTTCTTGGAGCCTCAGTTTCTTCATCTGTCAAATGGGGATAAGCAGACCTCAAGGTTTCAATACGAGGATTGAATCAATTGTCCATGTAAATCCCTTAGCTCCCAGAGGAAGTGCTCAGTAAATAGGTCCTGTTGTTGTTAATATTATTATTATTATTATTAGAAATGCAGACACAGAACCCACCCTTAAAGTTTTTTACAGTCTAGAATGGGAGTTAGGCAGAGCACTGGAAAGTTCCATGGGACTTGGCCACAGTGTAAAAGGCATTTGGAGGGTACAAGTCAAACAAAGGTAAAGAGCTGGCTAGTGACTCTGCAGGAGAGATTAGAAGAGGGAGGGTATCCAGCCCAGCCTGGCCCCTACCCTCGCACCTCTCCTCTCCCAGGAGCCTCTCGCCCAGTTCCAGAACCATCCCTACCAGGCAGAAGGTATCAGTCAGCTCGGGCCCCATCCTGTGGCTTCCACAATGTAAATCCCAAGGTGACAGCTGGGCCTCTGCCTTGTTCCCAAGCCCTGGTGTGGGTGCTGTGTTAGTGTACCCTGTTCATCCCATCCTCCCTCCCTGGCTGGGGTCTTCCGCCATGAGTCCCAGGGCTCCTGGCCCCAGACTCCCCTTGGCAATATTCCACCCACCCACTAGGGCATCTGTGGCTTCGCAATCGCTGCTGACCACTGCTGACCATGACTGTGCAGCACGTTACCACACTCCTTCCTCATGTCTCTGGCGTCCTTGCTCAGTACTCACTGTACGTGATTGACTGATTGCACTGGGAGGAGCTGAGCATGGGCAACCTGACCCCTTTGCCCGCCTGGCTCTGTGTCTCCCATCAACAGGCTGAGCTCCCTCGGACACCACAGAATGCCTTTTCCACAGGCTGGGCCTCTGTGTCCCCCGTCTACCTGGTCCAGGCCAGATTCCAGGCCCTCTCACTAGCTGCCTGTGTTCCAAGAGAGGCAGCGCGCAGATCGTGGCTGGAGTGGTCACAGGGGGGTCTCAGCGGAAGGCGGAGCCGTCGTGAACTGGGCTGACTGCATGAGCAGAGGGCATCTCCACGCACCCTCTGTAAGGGGGCCACCGGACAAATGTTGAGAAATCTTGATGCACGAGATTAGAGGGAAGAAAGACTAAAAACAGACTGTAATGAGCCTTGGATGCCAAGGCGGATCCCTCCCCCAGGGCTCCCGGGAGGACTCATGGAGGGAAGGGAGTGGGCGGGCAGCTGGGATTAACGAGGCACAGTGTTGAGAGAGCTGCTAGCTTTCCAACCAAACCCACATTCTAGCCTCACCCCCTTCGAGCCCCTGGGCTATTATAAATAACCCCCAAAGGCCGTTTCACTCCTGCACCCCACACTAGTTATGCCACCTCGAAGAGCACCAAGTTGTCTGAAACCACGTTACCTTTAGGCTAGTCGTGTCCTGGGCCTGGACTGCTTCCCCTGCCCTTCTGCCCGCAAGGTCTAACTCAAAAGACTCCTCCAGCGAAGCCTTGGCTGCCTCTCCCAAAGAGAATGTGACGTTCCTTCTGTTTTCACAGTACTCTGAGTGACCCTCTACTGCAATAAATACCACACGCCTTGCGATTATTTCCCAAGTATTACAAAGCTCTTTATTGCTACATTGTCAGCCCCTTAAGAATAGGGGTCCTGTATTATTCATTCTAGAACAGCACCTAGGACACTCAGTAAACGCTTGCTGCTAGTATTAATGTCACCTTTTATAGACTGCCTACTACATGCCAAGGACCACACTAAGTACTTGAGATATAAAATCTCATTTAATCCGCGTATAACTCACCAGCTAAGTATTACTCACCCCATTTTACAGATAAGGAACCAGGCCTTTGAAGAACCTCAGCTAAACCTGAGATGAAGCACAAACCAGCTTCAGCAGGTCAACTCCAGGTCTTCCCAAACCCAAGCACACACGTCCGACCCTAGGAATAGCCATGCTGTGTCGTTCGGTGGCCCGAGGTAGATGTTTATTTCCAGTTATTGAAAGCTACTCAATTTGAGTCGGTCCAATCCATAAGCTGCTCTTCAACAAACATCTGGGGCATCTGTTTTTCTATAGAGAAGCAGCTTGTCACTTTGACAGCACCAGAGCAGGTTTAATTAGACCTTTCTGTCGCCAGTGGGCACTGAATTCTCCCCATAATCTTACTTTCTCTTCAGCAGAAGGAGTTTTTATGGCAATCTTTTCTAAAAGGCAATGTGCTTAGCAGATAAAAAGTCGCAGAAAGGGGGCGCAGTCAGCAGATTAAGTGAGGAAGGGGCCGGGCGGGACTTAATCCCTGTGGTCCAGCAACTGAGGGTGCACGGATGGAAACTTGGGGGGACCACCTCAGCACATGCGCAAACCCTGCGCCGAGTGCTTTGCGTCCTTTCTCTCCTCGCCTTCCCTTCACCTCTTCAAAGAAGCACAGTTTCTAACTGCAAATCCAGGGCCCAGCCTGGGTCTCCTCCTCCAGGAAGAGCGGCTCAAGCTGTTGTCTCTTCCTTGCTGCCCAGTCCCCACCACCAGCCCCAAGGCTTGTAGGAATCTAGACTCTGGGGCTCTTCTCTGTCGCTCCTGTTGCCGGCCTGTGCTCCCCTCACCCTCCTGCCCCCGTTGCCTGTCTCTGCCAACCTCGTCAGTCCATCAGGGCCCTACCCTCGGCTTCGAGCTCATTTCACTGAACGTGCGCTCCCTGGGTGATCCCATACGAGCTTATGCCAACCAGGGACACCCTCAGAACACCTGCAAATCTTGGTCGTCACCATTAACGACGATGACAGAAACATAGAGAAACCCGGTCCACAGCAAGTCCCCAAACCCATTTAGCAACAACCTCCTGCCAGGAGGTTGTTCTTCCATTGCAATGGAAGCAATAGATTTGGAACTCTTTCTGTGCCCATCCCAAATGAGAAGGAAGCGGGGTGAGGGGAGAATGAATATAAGAAAGTGATCATAAAACGCTAGGATCAAGCTGCACACTTACTAAATGTGCACTTTTCTGTGTGTATATTATACTTTAATAACATGGTTTTTTAAAGACCTCAAATCACACAAAAAGCAAGCAGCTGGGAACCTCATGACCTAGATTAATAGCACTGGATAACTGAAGCAGGAAAGAGATAGAAATATGAGTTCACTTCCCTTTTCCTAATAATGCCCAAGGGAAGACTGAGCAAGGAGAGCCTTATGGATCACAAGCAGGTAATGAGTGTGCCCACTTGGGAGCTACACAATTATAAGTCTTCAGAAGACCTTGACAGAGAGTTGTAGACCTAGAGCGAGAGGCGTGAAAGATCATCTAATCCACCTTTTCTGTCTCTAGATAAGGAAACTGAGGCTAAGAGGAAGAAAGGGTCCTGTCTCAGTCCCGCATTCATCTGCCATATACGCCTCCTCAGCCTTCTTATCTACCGAGATAACAACAAAAAGCGAGATGAACAGGGCCACAACAGGCCAGGGGAGCTCAGACAGACTTTCCGATATCTCCTGGGCTGGAGAAAGCTCACAGCAGCCGGACGTGGCCGGTCTAGTCGTGTGAAGCCACGGCTCTTGTCCCTTTGATGTATGATCACTTAATTCCCTCCCTGATTGCTTTTCAAAAGCAATCTAAATTAATGCGAACCCACAAAGGGCAAGGCTCTCTGCGAATAATTAGTGCGTGGTAATAAATGCAGATAGGGAAGAGGCAAAGTTGGCCTAAGCACCAGTGTTCCCTGCTCCCTGGCCCGCTCTCTCCTCCTTGGGAATTCTCCATACACCATTAGAGAAAGGCTTCGAGGAAACTTGAGAAAGGGCGTTATTCCTAAATAGGCCACTGGGGTCATTGCAGGATGGCAGAAGGAAGAACAGAAACTGAAAAAATCAAATCAATGCCTGCCACAGGATCTTCGTCGTTTTTTTGGAGCTTCTACTGCAGACAAAACACATGTCTAGACTCCTGCCATTTAGAGGAGGACACATCACGGTCAAGAAGAACCCGCCATAACTTGGTCCTGTCCCCCCAGGATTTTCTCCTACACACCCTTAGCTCCAGTCGGTCTCGTCTCCTTTCAACAGTTCCCGTCTGTAATCTTTACTTCTGCTCCTTCACCTGCCTGGAATGCCCTCCTGCTCGCTCCCCCTCGACACGGTCACACCCTACACGTCTTTCAGAGATCTTCTCAAAGCCTTCTCTGAAAGCTCCACCCTTTTTTTGGAAGTCTCCTATTATTCCCGGGTGTGTGGTGGAAATTGCTAGTACCCAGCAATGTCTGCATTTCTTCCCTGCTTCCTGGGCACACAGCTAGATTGCATTTCCTAGGCTTCCCTGTAGTCAGGTGTGGCCATGTGCTTGAGCTCTGGCCAGTAAAAGGTGAGCACAGTAGTGAGTGCTCCTTCCAGACCTAGCCCACAACAATTTCTCAGGTACCACTATCCCCACTCTCTTTCTCCTCATCTATAGCCAAATGGAACAGATTCCACGGGCCTTGAGGAAGGCCCAAGTCACAAGATGGAAGAGGCCTGGGTCCCTGAATGGCTGTGTGGAGCAGTAACTTCCCTACCAATTTAAAATGAATGTGAAATAAACCATTATTGTGCTAAACCACTCATCTTTTGAGATCTTTGTGTCACGGCAGCTGCTTTACATATTTTAACTAGCACAGGATGGCATATAGATTTTACTTCACATGCCAGCTCTGACCCATGGTGGTGGCTGCCAGAACTCCATGCTGAGGACAGTTAGGCAGCATCTGAGCTACTGGGAAAGACTGTCTTGACTGATTAGTTACATCTGCCATGGGCAAAGTTTTGTGTTTTTATTTTTAAATGGCAACAGTGCTGTGTTTTCCTATCTCTGATCTTAATATACAATGTAAGTACTCAACTTACCATCTGACTGCATATAGCCTCGTACTGCTCTTTCCTTGTTCTGCGTGCCTCAATCTTAGTTCCCCTACAAAGTTATAAACTCCTTGAGGGCAGAGGCCAATCCCTGTGCACATCTGCCTAAAACAAGACATACAGGTGCAAATACTTACAAAACTGAATTAAAAACAAATCCAAAGCTAGAGATAAGGTGTTTTCGGAGCTTTAATATTATGCAGAAAACTGGATCGAATGAGGTTTAGGAAATGTCACAGCCAATAAGACGAGCCCTGCTTATCCTCAGCCAAATGGCTTATTAACGAGTCCCTTCTGGAAGTCAGTTTCTATCTGTTGTCATACTTAATGGGCAGAGTTGTGTGGGAGGGAGATGAACTATCTGTGGAGCCTGAAGATTGGGCTCCCCCACCACTTAATTTAAGATCATAGATTATGAGAGGTGGAAGGGTCCACGCACACCCTCCAGTCCAGGCACAGAAAGCATATTTCAGCCCAGGTGGCAGCTAAACCATGCCGAAGGCTGCCTGGAGGGCTGTGTTCA
The DNA here is from genome assembly GCA_004363605.1 of Indri indri. Taxonomy (NCBI): domain Eukaryota; kingdom Metazoa; phylum Chordata; class Mammalia; order Primates; family Indriidae; genus Indri; species Indri indri. The sequence continues at coordinate 28,503 of RJWJ010002037.1, read as the reverse complement.
GAAGTCTGGGAGCACATCTGGCACCAGCAGGAAGTGAGTGAGGAAATCCTAAAGTTCCACGCCCTTCATGTATTTGTCGTTCCTGATCAAATTCACCCTATCATCTCACTCTGGCCAACTTAAGACCCTAAAGGAAGAACTGACTTACCCAGGACCACATAGTAAACTGGTGGAAGAACCTGGACTCGAACCCAGCTCTCCCTGCATCTCCTGTTGTCCTATAATCAGAGTTTAAGACAGGAGAAGGATCTGAGAACACAACCATAATACTCACACCATTTCTAAGTGCTTATTTTGTGCCAAGTCCTGTCCTAAGTGCTTTTCATGTATAACCTCATTTAATCCTGCAAGAACACTGAGGCAGTCGCTGTAATCACCCCCATCAAACAGATGAAACTGGCACAAGAAAGGCGTTAAGCAACCTGCCCATGATCGCAGGTCAGCAAGTGGAAAAGTAGAAACACAGTGAGGAAAGAACAGAACTGGGTTTAGAAATGTCTTCACACAATTGATGAAAGATTCTGGTGATTTCACTAACACACACAGAGTTGATTCACATTGGAAACACACCCCACGAAGGCCTGGTGAGCTTTTCAAAACCCCTAAAAGCTGCGGAATAAGGAGTGAAAGTCCCGCTACAGCGGCAGGGAGCAGCGGTGAGTGACTTAGAAGGCAGGAGATGAGAACAGGAGATTCAGCAGGACTCGGGCAGGACGCTGAGCCCTTGGCATGAACATGCAGCTTTCACTATGATCTCACGCATGACAGGTTGGCCCCAAAAGCTCCCGTTTTGCTCAAAAGACTCCCTGAAACTAAAAATGTGGTATAACGGAATAGCAGCGGCTGGCTGGAATCCTCAGGGCTTGCTGTTTCACAAGAGAAAGAGGTGCCATCGATGTACTTACAGCCTTAGAGCTGGCAGGCGCTGAGGCTACCTGGGGTTGCGCGACATCTGTTCTAGTGCACGGTTCCCCCATTCTTCTGTTTCATTAGGTTTTAATCGGCCAGCTATTTTGAGCCTGATTAGGATTTCACACACATCCAGAACCAAATGACAACAAAAGAAAAGAAAAAAAACACCAAAGAAGCCCCATGACCGACACAGGACTTGGGGCCAGCAGCCCAGCTAGGGCAGTCCCCTAGGACAACACCTGCACGGATCGAAGGAAAGTCAAATGGTGAGTCACAGCCGAGGGCCGGGAACCTGGGGCAGGGGAGCTCCACCACACTGAGCTCGGCTAGTCACCCCTTCGTTCCATGACCTTGGCCTGGAAAGCTTTTTCTTCCCATCTCTGAGCAAAATCCTAAGTTCCTCCAAGTCCTAGCCCAAACATCAACTTCTTTAGGAAGTCTTCCCTTACTCCAGCCCTATTCCATCTCTTCTTCCTGCCAAAAAAATAAGTAAATAAAAGTTTCTCCTCCTTCACACTCTGTGTCCTCAGCTCCCAGGATGTTCCACATGTTTCTGGAGGCTGGGAGGGAGCACAGGTGTGAGCCACCCTCATTCACAACTTGAGAGAGATTAGGATAACGTCAGGCAGCAACTTGGAGGCAGAGCCAGGCCCAGGCCCTACAGTCGCCAGGATTACTGCCATTAGCATGTGCAAAGCACTGGACAGAAAAAGCTGAACAGGAATATGCTGCCCAAATTTCTCTACCATGAGCAAGTATTGCTTTTGTAATTGGCAAAACATAAAATAAACATTTTTTAATGGACTGCACATTCCTAACGCTAAAGGAACTTATGGTGTTTCCTATTGTGTGGAAAACAGACGTGCAGCCCAACCACAGGATGCTGACTGATCCACAAATGACAGGAGGCATTGGCAGGGTGCCTTGGGTGCATGGGAGGGAGGGAACTCAGCCTGCCTGAGGATGTTGAGGAAGGCTTCACACAAGAGGGGATGCTTCCCTGGAGACTGGAGGATGAGTGACAGCTCTTCAGGTAGACTAGGGCAGAGGAGCCAGAAGGGAATTCCAGGCAGAAGGAACAGTATATGCAAAGGCACAGAGGCATGAGAAATAGGCTAAGTAATACAGCTGGAGTGTGGAGTGCCTGACAGAGAATGGTGGATGTGAGGTGTGCAATAAGTGGGTAACTCCACTGGCTTGGGGTCCTCAAATTCTGCACTTTCCAAAGAAAGGATGGGCCCTTGACCAGCTCCTGGGAGATAACCTCTAAGCTCTTGGAATATCCTGCCTGACAGAGTATTTTTGTATCACCAGGGCTTTGGGCCAGCCCAGGTAGTTTATGTTAATAATGTGACTCATGGTGAAGGCCTGTTTTTGTTTGCCTGGGGCCCCAGGCTGTGCTGTATCAGTTTGATTCCTGGAGGTAGGGGGGTGTCAGGCAGAGACCGAGTAGCTAAGGTCCATTACAGGGGTGATCCACACCTCCCTGACTGACACCCCTCCCAACAAAAGCCCTGGACACCAGGGCTCAGGTGAGCTCCCCTGGTTGTCAATACTTCATATGTGTTGTCACACATCATTGCTGGGAGGACTCAGCACCGTCCATGGGACTTCCCTGGGAGAGGATGACCAGAAACTTAGGCCTGGTGTCTTCCTGGACTCCACCCTATGCCCCTTTTTCCTTGGCTGATTTTAATACGTATCTTTTTGCTGTAATAAACCATAACTGTGAGTATAACAGCTTCTAGTGAGTCATCAGTCTTGAGGGTAGTTTTGGGGACCCCTCCACGCCACAGACCAGACATCACAACGAGTGATCCGACCGGCCACCAAGCCCAAGGGCGAAGCCCACCCGTCCTGCTGTGCCGGGTGGTTCCGACAGCAGCGCAGAGGCTGCAGCCACCATGGAGTCGCCACTGGGAAACGCTCGTTACCAGCCTGCTCTGCTCCCCACCCATCCCAGACAGTCGGCCTCCTGGCCTTCCTCCTTCGTTTCCTTATCCAACGGCCACCGAGGCCGGAGCTGCAAAGGGGCCAGCAACCCATTCTACCCAGAGGAGAGCTGGAAGCGGGGATGGAACCAACCAGTCTCTCCATCCCACGTGGGACCCTGACATAGCAAGAGCTTCTTATAAATTCTTTCCCACTAGGGCAAGTGGGAAACGGTTGAACACACAGGGTCTGCAATCAGACCGGAGTTGAATCCCACATGGGCCGTTTCCGAGCTGTGTGTTGGGGCAAGTTACTGCACGTTGCTGAGCCTCCATTTTCTTATATGTAAAATAGGGGGAAAAACCTACCTTATAAGGTTGACACATGGATTATATGAGCTAAGGTCTAAAAGGCCTTGTACACAGTAAGTGCTCAATAAATGTCTCTTTATTTACTGTTGGTTCTCTAAGTCTGGAGACCAAAGAGAAAACTCTTGAGTGTCGGGTTCTGCAGATAATAAAATGAGATGTGGTTCCCCGTGCCCAAGCTCCTAACTCCCAGGGGATCGGCCAGCCCAGACTTCCCGCCTGCCCCTCCCACGCCCTGCTGTTCCCACCCCAACAAGTTTTTCCAGAAGGGCACTCTCTCAATAAATGACACGCACCCAATCCCCTGTCTCAGGCTCTACTTCTAAGGAATCCAACCTAAAGTAAAAATTCAAGAAGAAAGCAGAAAAGATCACTGTGGCTTTGGAGGGATCCAGAGAAGCCTTCTGAAGGGTGCAGAATCCGCAGGGTGGGTGAGATTTAGGTTTGGAAAAGAAAGGCAGGAAGACACTCCAGATGAGGAGAGCAGTTTAATACAGGTTAAACCAACAACCATGCATTTGACAGGTCCGTCTGCCAGGCTGGGCAGGGTTCTCCAGCCCTGGGGCCCTGGGGACCACCCATTAGGGACTGCCAAACTTGGAGGAGGGGGTGTTTCCATGGCTACAGTGTGATGAAGAAAGACATATGGGTCTCTGGCAAAGACATTATGGTGTCCTGGTTTGCACTAGAAACATCGTCTGTACCAAAACCTTTGGAGCTAGAAGGTCCTTTTCAGATCATCTAGTGATCACTGACGGATGAAAGCTTTGAGGTGGTGAAAGGGTAAATACAGTATTATTTATTTTCATAGTTGTGTTTTCTTTGCTCTTGTTTTTTTGTTTGTTTTTAAACATTTTAGTTGTGGTAAAATATACATAACAAAGAATGTACCATCTTAACCCACGTTTGTTTTTAAGTTACCTTCATTTGTAGAAGTATATAATGTTTCCCTTTAAAATAATTTGTACATAATGGATCAGTTTTTAAAAAACACAGAGAATAGTAAATGTGATATAGATATGGAAAACTTATAAAAGTACGACACAAAAACCCTAATATTTGCAAACTACTCCAATACTGTCATTTTATGATGGCAAACTTATTCCAAGAGAAGGCAAAAGAACCACCAAAGATCAGGCAGCCAGTTAGTTGTAGAAATAGGATTTGAACCCAGGTCTTCTAATTCCTGGTTCCACCTTTTCCACTCTGCAATGCTTCCCCTTTAAAGAAGAAAGAAGGTCTGGTGCAGGGCTTACGCCTGTAATCCTAGCACTTTGGGAGGCCAAGGCAGGAGGATCCCTTGAGCTCAAGAGTTAGAGACCAGCCCGAGCACAAGTGAGACCCTGTCTCTATGAAAATAGAAAAAATTAGTCAGGTATAGTGGCATATGCCTGCAGTCCCAGCTACTCCAGACCAGCAGTTTTGAGGTTGCTGGGAGCTACAATGACACCACGGCACTCTAGCCTGGGCAGCAGAGCGAGAGTGTCTCAAAAAATAACAACAAGAAATAAAGAAAGAAAAAGAGAAGGAGGAAAAACAAGGTACTCTTTTCTAGAACACACCTCTCCAAAGTTTTTGTCCTCCCCCTAAAAGATATATAGATAACCTACCAGGTTATTTTTCATTCCTGACAAGAAAAAGCCACTTTCCCTTTTAAATCAACCTCAGTGATGGTTTTCAGGGTAGAAAAGGTTTTCATATAGATGACAGAGTGTACTGGCCTAGAGAGGACACAAATCCTCTAGAAATCTGTCACCTCTGAATTCGTCATTCTGCTAACATCAGATGTCAGAGCTGGAAAGGAAAGGAAAGTTGGCATTTTTATGCCAGTGTCTGCCTCTAGCTGTTCCATGGGGCATGCCCGTCAAAGGAGTAGCCTGTTTTCCAAACCAAAATCTGCCAGCAGAGTTGGCTTAAAACTCATCTTGCTGAGAACTGTACATCAGGAGATGGGTCTTACCACTTCTCACCCTCTCCAGGCCTAAATGACCCACTCTCAAATACAGACAATCTTTCCTGTTTCTTTCACAATCATTTCGACACCCACTAAATGTTTTATGTGACAACTTCACTAACGGTTTACACAATATTTCTTCAGACCCAGTGTCTCATTTAAACCATACAACGGTGTGATATGGGTATTATTATTTAACAGATCGGGGGACAGACTCCAAAAGCCCATGTCATTTGTGCATGGTGGTACGTGGGTCTCAACCCCAGACCCTGTGATCTCAGACCACGCATCCTTGAAGTTCAGCAGCGCATCACTGATGTTTCCCAAAGCATGCTCTGTGGAACCCCTGCCCCATATCCATATTGTTGTTGGTTACCACTTTCTAAAAGAGGAGTCGTAATCAAATAACATCATGTTAAAAGTTTAAAGGGCTCTTTGCCACATGGACATCAATATGAATGGTGTATCTTTAGGGAGGACTAGAGTAAAAAACCTTTCCAAAACTCATTTGTCAAATTGCCCAATTTAGGAAGAATCTCTCTCTTAAAAATAATATTCCAGAGGACATTTTGGGAAATGTGAAACTATCCTATGGTAGTTACTCTTGGTTTTATTATTGCTTTCAGTTAGGTTGTCTGCTTTATAGAAACTGATAAACTGTGCTGCCATACAGAGCACTGGCCTTTCTGTAAGGACTGGCTTTTGGGCCTGTAGCAATGAGACAGATCACAGCCCATCCACCTGCTCCACAGGACAAGACTTTGGGTGATAAGACTTCCACCATCATATTCGATTATGTTCAGATGCTTCCAAAAAAGTCAAACATTCTGTGTATGTCTATGGGGCCTTAGCTGTATGTCTCAAGTAACTAAGTATTTAATATTTATCTTGCCTTTTATCCGTGCTCTGTTGTCTCTCTACACATGCCCACCGAGTCAAGGAAAACACCCCTTTCTTCAAAGGCTGCTCGATGCCCACACACAGTGATGAGGAGGGTCAGGGAAATAAGGAAGGAGTAACTCCCTCTCCTTATACAAGGTCCCCTCAAGAGACCACAGGGCCAGCTTCCTGGGCATGGAACCTGCACAGCCACCCAGCACTGAGCATTCAGAAGGGTACTTGGTTTGGTGCTCTGCTAGCACCGTCTCGAAACTCTTAATTCTTGAACAAGGGGCTCTACATTTTCATTTTACACTGGACCCTGCAGATTATGTAATCGGTCCTGAACAACCAGTGTTTCACTATGAGCTCCATGAAGGCACAGACCGTATCTGCCAACTCCCAGCACATAGCACTGTGTCTAGCACAAGAAAGGTCCAAACTATGTATGTGTGGGACGAATAGGTACAAGGAAGAGGCTACGGGCTCAGAGGCCTAGTCCTTTCTCTCCCCAGTAAACACGGCAACGACAGCCCTATTTTCTGAAGGGCATTCACACGTAAAGCAGGACTGGTCACCAAACAAGAATGAAAATTCACACACAAGCTAGAGGAGCAGGCCAGCACCCGGAGTGAAAACCCCAGCCCGCAGGAAGGTGAGCAGCAAGAGACAGGAAGCGGGCGGGCACACTGTCCTCTCTCCCAGATAATGGGGCATTTTCCAGCCCTTCTCAAAGCGACAGCCAATTTCAGAAAAGAGCCCTAACCTGAATGTGGTGCATTTTCCTGCCTGTCCCCAGCCAATATCTGCCCCCGCCCCCTCCTTTCTAAGCCAGCTATCTCTAAGCCCCAGCACCTCCCAGCTGCTAAAAGCTTGAAAGGTTTAATCTCCAAGAAGGATGCTGAAGGGCTCTGTTATCAGAGTCACTTAATTCTGCATTTGCAATGGGCTCAATCATCTGCATCAGACCGCACTCCCGTGACTCACTCGCACGCATGGGCTCTCTGGGAGCTGGAAGCTGCTCTCGCTTCATCAGCTCCTCAGAGGCGTCCGTAAGTGCGAACGTGTACCGGCAAAGGCGGAGGCAGGGCGCTCCGTGTAGTGTTCCTGTTTTTCAATAACACCAGTGCTCTAGCAACACTGATTAAAATTTTTTTTACTAAAGTCATGGATTTCAGCCCCCCACCACCAATCAAATGGTTTTCAATGTCCTTTGTTTTTTCCTTTGTTCGTTTTATATGATTGCCGTGACAATACTTTCCACGGTGCTGCACCGCCTTCAGAGGCCTCACTTCTAGTGGCTACATAATATTCCATCAAATGGCTATGGCCATCCAACACTTAACCATTCTCCTACTGTCGGACACTATTATGTAAGTTCTGCTTTTGTTTGTTTCTATTATAAATATTGTTGCAGTGATCATTTTTGAGAGCATGGATTAGAGGTGGTAGAACTGAATTCAAATGTTAGCTGTCTCTTCCTAGCTAGTGACACCCTAAAGGAAAAATAATTGTATCCTCCAACTGAAAGCATGGCTGATGGGAGAGTGCTTTCTAAAATATATAAAAGATATAAGCTCTCTACAGTCATGTTCATCATTATTTGACATACCAAGCCCTGTTCAAAAAGAATTGCAAACACTTGGTCCCTGTCCACTGGAAACCTGCCATTGAAACAGACACTGTTGAGCTATTAAAGAGAGGGATAATGACAAAGAAGAAACAGCAAACCAATATTACTCCAAATATTATAAGTATAAATGTTTAAGAAAAAATCAAGTCTTCAAAAGGGCCTTATGAATTATAAAATGCAATATCAGGTTGTAGGTTGGCTGGTAACCAGGAAAATGGCACATAAAAGCAAGCTGATTAGAGGAGGGGCTGAGAGCACGGCAGTGGTATGCAGGCCATCAATTGTGTGCTAGGAGGGGCGGAGGGGGAAATACTTACAGCCAGGAGGAAGGTAAACCACGTCCCATGGGATTGGGACCATGAGCTGTGAAAAGAAAATGTATTTGTCCTTTAAACGTCACCAGTATATTTTGTTTTTAAAATAAATAAGCTGTATTGTCAAAACTAAAATTGTCCTGTCTGAATAGACTTTCTAAAGACCCTGTGTACAGTGAAAGTATGCTATGCAGGGAGTTGGACAAGGATTCTCTCGCTCAGTCAAGACATATTGATTGGTGCCTATGACTCGCTATTCTGCTGTATTCTAGGATACATAGAAAAATGAAGAAGACAGGGAGCACACAAAAGCCCCCAATAAACATGAGCAGTGCCCCATGAAAGCACCTGCAAAGTGCTATGGAAACAGTAAGGAGGAAACAAGTAATTCTGCCCCAAAAAAGGCGTGGTCAGAAAAGGTCTCACAGCTGGTGCCACTTTTGACCTAGATCTTAGTGGATGAGGAATTCTCCAGGCAAAGAATAAAGAATATGAATAGGTCTGTGCATCCCTGAGATAGAAAGCAGGAGAAATTTCCAGATCCCAAAAAAGACAGGGCTCCAGGCAGCAGTGTTCTGAGTAATCTAAAGACCACCTGCATCAATATTACCTGGGGTGCTTGTTTCAAATGCAGATTCTTGGGCTCCACCACAGACCTACTGAATCCTATGGTGGGGTCCAGCAATCTGCACCTCACTAAGCCCCCTAGGTCACTGTGACACATGCTGAAGTTAAAAACCAGTGGTACCAATAGCAGAATAGCACTTTCCAAACACAACCCAAGTCACAACTACCTCCTGAGCTCATCGGCTGCCATGGTTTGGAAATGCACCAGCAGAGTAGGGTATACATCTTGGCACCTCTTTCAAGCCAATTCCAGAGATACTCCCTCTGCTCTTGACAGCCAGCCAGTGCTGGTCCAGATGGATATATTCCCCCATCAGGCGCGCACCATTTTGTTGGATTAAAATTGGTTTTCCAACAAGAAGATTCAGTGACAACAGAGCAGACATGGAAGACGGTGCCAGGGCCAACCGTGCCCCAGTCTCGCCCTCTGGACCACGACCTCTAACTCCCGCAAATCACACTGGCACAACCCAGCCCCGAGTGAGGAAAAGGGAATGTGAGCTCCTCCGACATCCACTGGTCATTGGACCCATGTTGAAGCTCAGGTGATGGAGAAGCCTGGAAGCCAAGGCAGATGTTCAGCCCAATTAAGTGGTTCCAGGAGAAAATGAAAGCTTGCCCAATGAGACATATGGTGTCCATTAACCTCCTAAGCAGAGCGGCAGCAGAGCCATCTGCTGGAACAGACTCTCTGGAGGCAAGGAGCTTCCCCACCTCTGTGGGCCTCTGCATGCTCCCAGCAAAGAGACTGGTCCCTTTGCCTCCAAGGCCCTATAACTGGTTCTTTCCAAACTAGGGAGCCAGCAAAAAGAGACACCCAAGAGGCTGCAGTCATGGGACTTGGTGTTCGCCAACAGGGAGAGTAAACTGACATCAAGGAGAGCTTATTCCGTATCCAGTGCATGTAACACTCAAGGAGACATCGGACTGGGGCTGCTGTTAGAGATATCATCCCTAAGTGGTCGAACTGACAAAGAGAAAGGACAGAAACTACCACCTCATGAGGCGATGTACTATGCACTTTCAGATATACTTATCTCATTTAATTCCTACCACGACTCTCTGCCCTAGGTCTTATTAGTTGCATTTTACAAATGACAAGGCTGGGCTTCAAACTCGGGTCTTCTAACTTTCAGAAAAAGCTGAAGGCTCCTTTCGCTAGAGGACAGTGCCACAAGTAAGCCAGTTTCTTTGGTTTGCTGGATGGGGGGGTGGGGGTGAGGGATGGGGGAAGGGTCATAACAAAAAGCCATTTGTGGGGCTACAACAAAAGATTATGCATGGATGAGGCTTGCTGCCTTTGATGCTTTTGAAGATGACCAGACTGAGGTTTGAAATGTATCCATGGAAACAGCTTTAGTGGGAAGGGCCGCCACATTAGCTTGCCCTTGAGGCAGTTGGGCTGGGGACCAGGGAGACTCTTCCATGATGAAGGAAGAGAGCAGTATCAGCTCCCACTTCATCTGCCAGCCTTGGCCACCCCGTCTCCAAAACTGGACCACCTGAAGGCTCAGCCCCTTCTCCTGAGACCCCAGCCATTCCAGAGACCAAGCTTTCCATGCAGCCAAGCCTTAATTCCCGTCTGAGCCCCCAATTCCAGGGGGCTGAACACCCGCTGGGGCGGCCCCAAGACAGGCTACCACTCTGATTTTCACTCGCCTGCTGTAACCTGGGCCCTAACCATGAAGTCCTGTCTGGAGCAGAGGATTCCCCCACCTGGGCTCAGACCTCCACATAGAAACTGCCTGCCTGCCTCGCCCTCGAGCCCCCTCCCAGACTCCTGCCCCAGCCCTGCCCACCCCCTAGACACCCTTTGTCCACTCGTGGGATCCTCTGAGCGTCCACTGAGCCTGCGCCTCACAGCACAGCGCTCCACTGCTGCCCCTGCCAGCGTTCATTGCCCACGCCAGGACCGCGGTACCATCCCCCCAGCTGAGCCTCTCTCCAGAATGTGCTCTAGGCTAAAGAGAGCCACCTCTCCAAAGGCCATAGCCCCATTTTTGGTGACACCATCTCCAGTGACGGGTTACTGTGAGGGCATAGAATTTAGCCACCTCTCCTCGATTCAGGCCGCCCCAACTTCAGCAACCCCCGCGGGATCCGCGGGATCCGCGGGGGCTTTTGGTGTGACTGCAGCCCAGTTCGGCTTCTCCCTCTGCCGGTCCTGCTTCCTTCCCTGTCCCACGGGTGTCGATGCCCTGGGCAATCCCCAGCGAACTGGCTGCATGGAAGCCTCTGACTCAGAGTCTATTTCCCAAGAACCCGGTCTCATAAAGACATTTGTCCTCATTAAACCAAAGGGCGCCGCATCCCGCGCTCCCGCCAGCTATGCCCCTGTAGCTGCAGCTTGTCCCCGTAACCAGAACAATCGCCCCCTCTGCTAAGGTCAAGAAGATCACCTTGAACATTGAACTTGGATTCTAGTGCTAACTCTGCCACGTACATGGGGAATTACTTAACCTCTCTGAGCCAGTTTCCTATCTATAAATCTACGAAAACTGAGCCTTGTGGCTGTTACTCTGCCAGCTCATAGCAATTTTAGTTATCTTATTCCTTCATCAAACATTTATTGAGAACTGACCACATGTTTCCATCCCTCAGACCCCTGTCTAGATGTCACTTCCCCAGCCCCCAAAGCTGAGACAGACAACTGTCTCCGGTGTCCCCACAGTCCCCAGCCGTACCCTTACAGTAGCTGTTGCCCCCTAAATTGTAATTACCTGCTTTTCGTCTTTCCCTGCCATTGGACTCTGAGCTCCACGAGGGCAGGAAATGTGTTTATTCAACACTGTATGCCCCTCTGCCCACCTCAGATCCTGGCACATGGTAAGGGATCAAAAATATTTGGAAACTAACTAATTTATTAATGAAGCTAGATGCTGCAGAGAAAGCAAAGATTATCCTGTGCTCACACACCCCTTTACAATGTGCAAATGGCGTGTATACCCAGGATCTCACTTGACCCTCATAACAACCTTGTAAGGACGGCAGGACAAGAACCATTTTCCCTGTTCTGTGGATGGGGACGCAAAGACCAAGTGGCTTCCACGATTACAGAACCAGGCAGAACCAGGTCTCCTGCCTGCCAAGCCAGTGTCTCCCTTCCATCCCCCGCCCCTGACCAACACACGAGAGGAGGATGCAGATGTCACATGCTACAGTTCACACCCTAGGAAGGGCTTGCCTCCCCCCAACCCCAGCCCTCGCATGGGTCCTGTGACTTCCCTTATTTGGGGACTACCACCCTAGCAGTGAATGAAGCACTGGGAGCCCACCTTGGAAACTATTTTTTTTATTTTTTGAGACAGAGTCTCACTCTGTTGCCCGGGCTAGAGTACTGTGATGTCAGCCTAGCTCACAGCAACCTCAAACTCCTGGGCTCAAGCGATCCTCCTGCCCTAGCCTCCCAAGTAGCTGGGACTACAGGCATGCACCACTGTGCCCGGCTAATTTTTTCTATTTTTTTAGTTGTTTGGCTAATTTCTTTCTCTTTTTAGTAGAGACCAGGTCTCGCTCTTGCTGAGGCTGGTCTCGAACTCCTGAGCTCAAGTGATCCTCCCGCCTCAGCCTCCCAGAGTGCTAGGATTACAGGTGTGAGCCACCGCACCCGGTCCACCTTGGAAACTATTTAGACCACAAGTCAGAATATCTCTTGTGACAAAAGTCCAATGGAGCAGGGCCCTGTGCGACGCTCAGAAAAGCTGGAGAAGGCAGGGGGCCTGCCAGAAAGGCCACAGGAGTGGAAGCCTTGGGGCCTGGACACAGCTCTGGGTGGAGCATCGGCCAGGAAGAAGAGAGCAGGGCCTGAGGTCAGAGGTCAGCCTGGCCAATCCCCCGGGCCTCCCGTCCCCAATTGCCACCCAGCTCACTCCTGATCCTGAACTAGATGTGCCTTTGCCTCTCCTGGCTTCGGCTCTGAACTTACCTCTGTCTCTGTGATGGACACGCGCTATCTCAGCTCCCTGAACGTCCTATCGGCCAGGAGATAAAATGGGGGGAGGGGAGGGCGTGCACACAAACGCTCCCTCCCAGCTGCAAAACACAAATTCTTTTCTCCTCTGCCTCACAGGGGGGAAAAAATTCTACACCCGAACACAGTACCGAATGGATCTTAACTCTCCCTAAGGTCTCTTTTTTTTAAAGTCCTAAATGAATGCATGATTTTTCCCTAAAGAAACTGTGACAATACAATTAGCAATCCACAGAGGCCTAAGCTGGGAAATCGCAGGCCCTCCCCAAACCCCAGCCCCAGCCTCCGTAGGAGTTAGGCTTTGAAATGAAGAAATCTATTGTCACTGGGGAGCTCAGAGCTAAAGCACAAATCCCAGCAGAGTGGTGATGCTGAAAACCGCCCTTTGTGGAGGCAGCCAGGGCAGCACATTGATGGCTGGGCGTTATTGGCAGCAACGCCAGGCCTATTCTTCCTTTGGCTTGTTTAAGCTTCCGTGGGCCATAAACATCGATCACCACTTAGACTGCAGCGCCTTGGTGATGTAAATCACGTGTCCGCGCCGAGCTCGGGGAGAGAATCTCCTTTCAGTCCCGAAACCCAGGAAGGAGTACCCAGAAAACTGCTGATCCTGATTCAAAAATGCACGAGGATGTCTAGACCAGCACCGTCCGGTTGAAATATGAAGCAAGACACACGTGTAACTTTAAATTTTCCAGTAGCCACATTACAACATACAGGTAAAATTAATTTTAATGATATATTTTCTTCAATGCAATAATCCAAAATATGACGACTTTAACACATAATCAATATAAAAAATTATCACTGAGCTATTTTATGTTCTTTTTATTCTGTACTAAGTTCTCAAAATCCAGTGCGTATTTCACCCTTACAGCACGTCTCAGTTTGGACCAACCACATTTCAAATGCTCAGTAGCCACTCGTGCCTGGTGGCTGCCGTACTGGCCAGCACCGCTCTCAGGTTTGCAGAATGCATCCCATCTGGGCTTTACAAGGGCTTTTCCCTGGGCTGGGCGTGGTGGCTCACGCCTGTAATCCTAGCACTCTGGGAGGCCGAGGCGGGGGTGGACTGCTTGAGGTGAGAAGTTCAAGACCAGCCTGAGCAAGAGCGAGACCCAGTCTCTACTAAAAATAGAAAGAAATTAGCCGGACAACTAAAAATATATAGAAAAAATTATCCGGGCATGGTAGCGCATACCTGTAGTCCCAGCTACTTGGGAGGCTGAGGCAGAAGGGTCGCTTGAGCCCAGGAGTTTGAGGTTGCTGTGAGCTAGGTTGATGCCACGGCACCGTAGCGCTGGCAACAGAGTAAGACTCTGTCTCAAAAAAAAAAAAAAAAGGCTTTTCCCTGAAGTAGGCATTAGCATCACCGCTTCATAGACGAGAGGGTCGAGGGAGGTTCTGACAGAATAAATGGGTCAGCCACACCCAAATCTAGAATCTACACCTCATGCCTCCTGGTCCTATGTGTCCCTCATTTCCCTGTACTCAAGCAAACCAGGATAAAAATTATGGCAAAAGTGTATGTGGGTTCATTACTCAGTAAATGGCCAAGAGATGGAGGCAACTCAAATGTCCATCACAGATAATAGATAAAATGCGGTCTTATCCGCACAATGGAATACTATCCAGCCTTCAAAGGGAAGGCAATTCTGACACATGCTACCACATGGATGAACCTTGAGGACATTGTGCTAAGTGACACAAGCCAAACACAAAAGTCAAATACTGTGTGAGTCCACTCGTACGAGGTCGCTAGAGTAGTCGGTGCATAGAGACAGAAAGCAGACGGTGGGTGCCGGGGCAGGGCAGGGAAGGGGGAGTTAGTGCTTAATGGGGACGGAGTTGCAGTCTGGGAAGATGAAAAAGTTCTGAGATGGATGGTGGTGATGGGTGCACAACAGTGGGAATGTGCTTAATGCCACTGAACCATACACCTAAAAACGGTGAAAATGGTAAATTCTATCTGACGTATATTTTACCACAATAAAAAAAAAAGCTGTAAAAAAATTCAAGCTCTGTGCTAAACTCTACGCGCATTCTCGCATTTCACCCTCACAACAAGCCTACTTCGTAAACTAGGTGCTGTTATTATCCCTGCTTTTCTGCTGGGGAAGCTGAGGCTTAAACACATGAAGCGAATAATCCGAGGTTCCGCAGCTAACCAGTGATGAAGCCAGGATTTGAACTCGGGGAGTGCGATTCCCGAGCCCAGGTTGTGAATATGACCTCCTCCACGAGACCTCCTGATGGTCCTCAGATAGAAATAGAAATCATCCAGGAAGGAAATGGAAGTGACATTTGTTATAATCTACTCTCAGCACAACAGTCACAAAAGCCCTTTTAAAACAAACCTGCTGGGGCCCCTGCCCTGTGTACGTAAGGCCCCTCGAGGTCTCTCTGACTTCATCTTCTATTTCTCTCCCTTGGCTCATCGTGCTGTCACGCCAGCCTCCTTCACCCTTCTTGAAACTGCCAAGCACTCCCAGGGCCGTGGCATGGGCTGTCCCTCCCACCTGCAGTGCACGTCCACTGAGACCTGCATGGCCAGTTCACCCGTTATTCGGGTCTTTGCTGAAAGATCCCCTCACCCCAGAGGCCTTCCTTGTCCCCTCTCCCTAAAACAGGACACTGTCCCCAGCCCTCAGCCCAGCACCCTCCATCCCACTAGTCTCCTCAGTGTCCATAATAGTGCCTACCATTGCTGGACATCATAGTATGTCCTCACTGGTCTGTTCCGTGACACTCTGCTTCCCCCTGCTAAAAGGTAACTCCAGGAGGGCAGGGATTTTGCTTTCTTCATTGCTGTATCCCTGGACCCTAAAATGGCACCTGGCACATAGTAGATGCTCAATAAAGATTTGTTGAGTGAATGACTAAATGGAAAAATTCACCAAGCGCTTCAGCTAATCCTCACATAGGGTGACCATCCATCAAGGTCAGGGACTTAGGGGGTTTCCAGGATGTGAGATTTTTGGGACTGGAACTGGGAGAGTCCCGGGCAAACCAAGATGAGTTGGTCACCCTATCCTCACCACCACACCTTGCATTAGGTACCATTATCCCTATTTTACAGAGGAAGCAACTCAGATCCAGAGGTTAATGAACTTTTGAGTTCTGTTCCAGCAATTTGATTTTATAACCCCGTGGTTTCTACTGCTTAGAGTCACACACCTAGAGGGTGACAGAAAGGTAGCCCTTTGGGCATGACTAGATTTGGGTTGAACCCGAGATCTGCTACGTACTGACTCTGGGCAAGCCATTCAATCTCAATTATGCTATTTGTAAAATAGGGCAAGTAATCCCAACTCGGGGGTCTATCCAGAGAACACGGGCAGGTCATCTGTGTACCGTGGATCGGGCTCCCTGGGAAGCGCACTCTGAGATGGAGTCCGTCAGGCAGGAAGTTTGTTGGGGCGTGCCGTCGGTTTCAAGATCTGCGGAAGGGAGGAAAGGAAGCAGGACTGGGCAGAGCAAGACGCCAGGCCACAGTGCAGGCCCAGCGACGCCTCGGCAGGCTCCCTGGGCAAGCGCTGAGGCGGAGATGGCCCTTCACAGCTGTCCCAGGAGGGGGCGATGGGCTGGGCCTCGGGGAAGGGGGCGAAATTTTGGGCAGGACAGCTCTCTTCAGTAGAAGCAGTTATCCAAGAGGACAGACAACGGAGAGCCATCACGCAACGGTAAATCCCAGGACCTGGGGAGGTGCCCTTCCGTCCTGAAGGGGACCTCCATGTCCACCACAACATGCAACACACAAGGGATACTGTCGTTGTTTTCCCTGTAGAACATAACTCGGGGCCAGGCCTATCTCGCTGCAGAACCTGAGCTCCTTCTACCCTGCTATGCAAACCTCTCGGGTTAGCCCTTCCACCCCAGCTCAGCCGTGTCTGAATGGATCCCCTCTCTCCACCCAGACCGTGAGTCCCTTCAGAGCGGGCCCTGCCACTGACTCATCCTTGTGGCCCTGCCCACAGTTGCCCTGGGCACTCCAGGCTTCCCGAGTAACTAGTGCATGAGCAAGAGTATGTCCACCCTCTCCCGGACCCCCAAGATTGTTATGGATTTTGACCATATCTTCTCTAGGCTTCCATATCCCAGTCTTATTCAGTGTGGCCTACCCACCTACCGATATTTAAGCATCCCAGGCAGAGCAGCACTCACCTAGAAGCCACTGCGACTTTGGAGCTGGGGCTCTCTTCCCCCACAGCCCCAGATCTTCCTCCATCAGACCAAGACCCACCTGCCAACGACCAGCTGATTTCGGCCAGTAGCAAACAGAAAACCCACCAGGGTTAGGAAATTAGCCACTTTTCCTGCCACCTTACCCCGGTCTCTGCTGCAATCGCTCGCCTGCTCTCTTCGTTATAAGAGAAGAGCTGGGGCTGAGACCGGAACCCACAGATCTTGCCAGCCATGCTCAAGTTGTGGCCTTCTCACCATATGAGCCACCCTCCCGAGGATCTCTGTCTCTCTCCAAAGCCCTGCTGAGATACCCCTTAGTGGTGAGAGCTAAGTCAACTTATTCAGTGCTTTAGGAGGAAAGGCAAAGGGAGTCCTTCAGTGGGGCTGGTGTCAGGCAAGCCTGAATTTGAATTCCATCTCCAGCATTTGCTGTATGATTCCGAGCGAGTTGCTTTAAAATCCCTGTCTTTCCACGGGGAAATAACTGTACGTATCTCACAGAGCTGTTGCAAAGGCTAATGGCAACAAATGGCATATAGCATGCACTCAATTAACATTAGCTGTCAGTATTATTACTAGCAAGGAGCCAGGAGGCAAAAACTACCCACATTCAGTTCTCAGGTTTTGCACTAACACATGGAAGCTGTGCTTATATGACACCAAAACAACTAAATAAAAGTTGAAAAAAAGTCTCCTAACCATCCAGATGTTTGGTAGATGGAGCACATGTAACATTCTTCAGCTTTCTCCCCCGTCAATATTTCGCCTTCCTCACCTCCTTCTGGGGATATTATAAACAGCTAAGTGATACTGTAAAATGCTCACAGGGTTTTTTTTCCCCCTAACAGATATGATTACTTAAAAATGTAAAACATCTGTATAGCACAAGTACCATGAACAGAGTTTTGGGGGGAAAAAAGATAAACTGAGCAGTAAAAAAATTCATAGTGCATTTTATAAGCAAAGAACCAATTTCCTAAAGTATAGTTATTTCAAAGCCGCAGGAAAACATAAATAACCCAATAGAAAATTAAGAA
>RJWJ010002037.1:0-10592 GCA_004363605.1 Indri indri | reverse complement strand
TCAAAAGTATTCACCCATATGCACAGAGATATATGTACAAAGATGTCCGATAAATCATTATTTATATCATCCAAAAAATCAAAAACTAAGTAAATGGTCACCCATGGGGTTTGGCTAAACATATTCTGGTATAGCCATAAACTGGAAGGCTATCCAGGCACTCAAAAGAATGAAGCATACGTCCACACAGAGACTTGTTCAAAGCAAGATTATTCCCAACAGCCAAAAACTGGAAACCCAAATGTCCACCAACTGGTAAAGAGATAAACAAAATGTGGTGTATCCTGAAATGGAATATTATTCAGCAGTGAAAAGGAACCAAGTACTGATCTATGCCACAACATGGATGAACCCTGAAAGCATTATGCTCATGAAAAGAAGCTAGACACAAAAGAACACATACTGTATGATTCCATTTATATGCAATGCCCATAAAAGGCAAATCTACAGAGGCCAAAAATAGTCTCAAGGTTGCCTGGAGACAGGGATAAGAACAGAGAGTGACTGCAAATGGGCATAAGGAATCTTTTAGGGATGATGGAAATGTTCTAAAATGGAACTGTGGTGTTAGTTGCATGAATCTGAAAGCTTACTAAAAAGTCAATGAATTATACACTTAAAAGCGGGTAAATTTTATGGTACAGAATTCATAGCTCAGTAAAACTATTTTTAAAAATAGAACGAGGTAGGTGAATAAATTCTCACATGCAAAGATGTCCAAGATAAATTATTAAATTTTTTTTAAAGTTAGAAAAATAGAATAAATAATATTATCTGATTGTTAAGTCAATCATAATAATATGTTAGTATACACTAAAAAAAATTCCGGAGGATTACATATACCCCTGATGTTCTCTCCAGGATTATGAGAACATTTCACTTTCTTTATGGTTCACTTCTGACAGATCTGATTTTTTAAAATTGGGTATTTTTGCTCTATGTTTGAACATTTTCTTAATAAAATGTTGAGAGGGGGAAGTGGGCATTACTTTTATAATGTAAAAAAACACACAATGAAAATAGCAAAATAAATAGGTAAATAAAGAGGGCTGTTGAAAACTGACTCTGTTTTATTGATACCGCCCGGTCTCAGTTGAAGACACCACATCTGGTCTCAAGATGTATGGAATCTCTAATTCTCCAGACTCCACCGCAGCCTGGAAAAAAACTCTGAAAACCACCCAGTTCTGTCTTTCTCTCATTCCAACTCCCCAAGCAAACTATGACTAATTCTGTTTCCCAGCCACCTTGAAGCTGGGGAGAACGAGGGCCCAGGAGAGGTCCATCCCCCAGCCTTAACCCCAGTGTTAGTGGTACCTGGGGATACCACGGTTTATAAAGCAATTTCCTGTAGATTCCTCGGAGGCTGCTAAAATAATCTGATTATTCAGTTAAGCTGAAGAACGTGCCCAGGGCCTGAGGACCCCCCTAAGACACAAACAGGAAGTTCTCATGGATGTGCCCGACCTAGCCCGTCTTGATTTCTCTCCGCTCAGCAAACTTAAGTGGTATTTTCTTAACTTTTTATTAAGTGTAATAGACATACAGAAAAGTATCCCTATTTTAAGTAGCATTTTTAAGAGAGAGCAAACCAGATGGGCCAAAGGAAGAGAGAGAGCATCCTCCTTTACAGCAGGAGACTCTATTTCACATATGAAAACAGTTACCGGCTTTACACCCACACACCCCAAGGATGGTTTTATCTGTGTGTTTTCCGGTGTGCAAGCATCAGCCCTTGCCTAGACTATTGCAGCAGCCCCTAAATGGTCTCAGTGCTTCCTCTTGCCTACTAACAAGCTATTCTCCACCCTCTAGGAGAAGAGATCTTTCTAAACCAGGAAATTGCCACCTCCCTGCTTAAAATCTCCAATTGTGCATAAAATGAAACAGGAGCTCTCAACACAGCCCACAAAGCCCTCTGTCACCATGCTCTGGCCAACCTCCCTTCTTGTGACATTCTCTGCTTCACTCACTTTGCTCCTGATGCACCTACTTTCTTGCAGTTCCCTGCCCCCCCCTTTTCTTTTTGTAATTCTCTAAGCTTGTCGTTGCTGCCCCAGGGCCTTTGCACTTGCTGCTTTCTCAGGCCTGGATTCTCTTCCCCAGCTTTTCAGAAGACATCTGGGTATCAACTTGGAGAGACTTTTCTTGATTTCTCATCAGGAACCACTCCCCTCCATTCATTCTCTATTCCATTACTCTGTTTTATTTTCTTTATAATGGTTACCATTATCTGAATTTATCCTGTTTAATAATTAACCTTTTTATTGCCAATCTGCGTGCCTTCCATCACCCCCACCACTTGCACACACATATACACCCCAGAATATACACTCATTTCCCACTCTTTCTTTAGTATCTAAAACACAGCGGAAGCTTAATAGACACTTGTTTGGTTTTTGGTTTTGGAGGTAGGGTCTTGCTTTGTTGTCCAGCCTTGAGGGAATGGCGTGATCATAGCTCACTGCAAATTCCTGGGCTCAAGTGATCCTCCCACCTCAGTCTCCCAAGTAGCTGGGTCTATAGGTATGCGCCACCACACCTAGCCAATTTTTCTACTTTTTGTAGAGACAGGGTCTTGCTATGTTGCTCAGGCTGGTCTCAAACTCCTGACCTCAAGTGATTCTCCTGCCTTGGCCTCCCAAAGTGCTAGGATTACGGGCGTGAGGCCACCACGCCCAGCCTTAACAAATATTTTCTGAAGGAATTATAATAATTATAATTGTAAATCCCTTAACAGTTTGCAAAGAATACTCATATTTGATTGCCTCGCTTAACCTTAAAAACATCCATATGGAGTAGGTAGCATAACCCTCATTTTAGAGATGAGAAAACAGAGGTTCAGAGAGGCCAAGCAGCTTACCAAAGGTCACACAGCAAGAAAGAAGCTGCTTTTGCACTCGAACCCGGGCTTTCTGCCTCCAAGTCCAGAGTTCCTCCCTCAGTTTACTGTTAACATTCAACAGTGCCTCCCACTCACTGAGCAAAAACTTTAAAAACACTAGAAAAGGAGCAAAGCAGTTACTTGCAGGATCAAGTTAAGCTGCAAAACAAAAGAAAACACGAACCTATGAAGCCACTTTAGAAATCATCAAAATGGACAATTATGTAAAACGAGCCCCCTCCGATGTTATATCTCTATTTTGATCTGTGCTCATGGAATCCCCTGATTCAAATGACAGACAGGGAATTTGGGGGCAAGGGAGATATGGAAAGAAATGAAAAAGGCTGTATCTCCCTCCAAGAGTTGCAAAAAGAAACTATGACTAATAAGGAAAATGCATTGTAGGAAACTAACCACATGCTACAGGAGGATCAAATTTCTCACCCTTCAGACCAGAAAGTTAAAGGCACAACAGCCGAGGCATGTTTAAAACTGTCTTCTGAGTCCCGGTTCAAAGAAATTGGGAGTCAAGTATCTCTGGGAGGATGAACCGAAGGGGCCTTTGGGGAAAGAGCCCACTGAGTGGTGGGGAGGGAAATTTACTTTTCACCCTATTTATAATACTTCATATTATTTTAAATATGATACTGAGTGTTTATATCACATATTCAGAAATGAACTAAATTTCAACAGTCGAAACAAAGAGAACAGAGAGGGTCTAGGAAGCAATTTAGCAGAAATTTCACCTTTTCCCACCCAGACCCGCGGGTGAGCGGTCCTTCTTCCTCTGGGCTCACCAAAATCCAAGCCATTTGGCCTCCCAATCCTGGAGCCAGAGACTCGAAAAGGACCTCCTTCTCCAAACCACTTGCAAAACAGATGAGGCCCAGAGCAGGGAAGAGATTCCCTCAAGTTCCCCCAACTGGTTAGAAGGAAGGTGGGAGCTTGGCGCAGACTGCTGCCCCCGGTGAGTGCTCCTTCTGCGACCTCCTCTGTGCCCAGCGCTGTGGGAGGTCATTTCAGGTGTCCACTTGACGGGACGAAGGATACCCAGAGAGCTGGTAAACATTATTCTGGGGTATGTCTGCGACGGTGTTTCCGGAAGAGATAGTCATTTGAATCGGTGGACTAAGCAAGTGTGCGCAGGCACCATCCAATTGGCCGAGGGCCCGGACAGAACAAAAAGGCAGAGGAAAGGCAAATGTTCTCTCTCTCTCTCTTCTGGAGCTGGGACACTCTTCTTCTCCTGCCCTCGGACATCAGACCTCCAGGTCGTCCGGCCTTTGCACTCCGGGACTTGCACCAGGGGCCCCTGGCTTCTCAGGCCTTTGGCCTCCGACTGAGAGCTGCACCGCCGGCTTCTCTGGTTCTGAGGGCTTTGAACCTGGGCTGAGCCGCACGACTGGCTCCCCTGGTTCTCCGGGATGGCCTGCCGCAGGACTTCTTAGCTTCCATTCTCACACGAGCCAATCCCCCAGTAAATCCCCACATGCAGAGATGAATAGGGATATGCATACACATGTATGCACATACGTGTGTGTGTGTGTACTATTGGTTGTATCTGTCTGGAGAACGCTGACCAACACAAACATTCAGAGGACGCAAGCACCAAGAATCAGTACGCGCGTGTCGGAAGTGCCCGCCCAGCAGGCCATCCTCTGCAGCCTCTCTCCCCCACACTGAATTTACTTACCTGCACAGACCCTTCCAGAACACTCAGTCCTACTTCTCACCATCCCCCTAAGGGGAATGCAAAACTTGCGGGGTATGTTTTAAGTTGTCACAATGACTAGAGAGTACTACCAGCATTTGCTGGGCAGGGGCCAGGGTGCTAAATGTTGCCACACACGGGACCGTCCCCGGGACAGTCCCCACAATGAAGAACTGCCCTGCCCAAAAGGCCCCATGGCACATGCACACACACACACACACACACACACACACACCCGTCCTGTCATTTCCGTGTGGTTCTCTGAGCCCTCTCCCACCTCCCCCCCGACCTCAGGCTGGCAAACTAGAGCGTTTGCAGAGTAGGTGCCCTGCTAATGCTAGCTGAATGTTACCGGAAATAACCACAGTAACGAGCAGCACCTGATGGACCTCTGCAGCCACACACTGTCACAAACGATCATTCTTATGACAATCCTATTGAACGGGGGAGGAAACTGAGGTACCGGGGCTAAGGCACTTGCCTGAGCCATGGCTAGAAACTGACAAGGCCACAGCGCAACAGCAAAAACATGGAAGCAACCCAGTGCCATGGACAGACGGATGGATAAACAAATGTGGTCTATGCACACGATGGGAGGTCACTTGGCCTTAAATAGGGAGGAAATCCTGACATGCTACAACACGGATGAACCCTGAAGCATTATGCTAACCAAAGTAAGCCAGACACAAAAGGACAGATACTGTCTGATTCCACTTACGTGAGATGCTGAGAGCAGCTGAGTCGCAGAGACAGAAGGGAGACTGGTGGCTGCCAGGAGGTGGGCACGTGGGAGAGGACGGGGAGTTATTGTTAGTCGGCACTGGGTTTCGGTCTCACAAGATGACAAGAGTTCTGGAGACGGGTGGTGGTGACGGTGGCACAATATTATGAATGTATTCAGTGCCGATGAACTATACATTTTAAATGGTTAAGATAGTAAATTTTATGTTATGTGTCTTTCACCACAATAAAAAAAAAAAAATGACAAGGCTGGCACTTGTTAACTGAATCTCCCAAATCCAAAATCTATTCTCCTTAAATTATTCCCCAAACCTACGACCTAAATGAAAACATTGCTACCTTCAAAATAAATTGGGCTGTGAGAAATTTAAACTACTAAGAAAGTTAGCCAAGGTCCAATCCTGTGTGTCAGGGGCCGTGTTGAGATGCCAGATTGCTTTGTGGAGACCCTCCCAGGAGGCATGTTGAGTTCTGATGGGTCTGCCTTGAACAAGGCTGTGGTTTTCAGACCAAATTTCACAGTTCAATAAAATTCCCCCTCCCCGCAAAGTGAGGGGGTCTACGAAGGGTGGCCAACTTCACAAAGGGTATTGGGGGAGAAAAAACTATCTCAGCTGTATAAGATAAGATAATCTCTCTCGCTGTCTCACACACACACACACACACACACACACACACACACACACACCCTTTGAAAGGAAGAACATAATTTAGAATAAAGGGCAGGTCTTTAACTGCATACTATTAGCTTTGTGGGAAAATTGCTGTATTGTCCATATTTTTTTCATGTTGCTCCAGACTAGGGGACACTTCAAGGACTGACAGCTGTCCAGGGACCTTTAGGGCAGACAACTTCATTGTGACAAAACGGGACCTGTGCCCTTCAGACCTCACTGTGCTGGGGGAACATGTCGCAGGTCCAGACTTGTTAAAGCCAAACCACTGAGAGAGTCACAGAGGCAGGGAGGGGACCGAAGGAGCCCTCGCCCCCACTGCATCTGGCTGTCCCGCCTGGTGTGCTAGAGCTTCAGCTGTACCAACACAGGGAAGAGCTAACACAACCTTTAAGCCGCATTAACAGGCTCAAGAGACGTATTATTAGTCTCCCTGGCCTCCACGTTATTCAAAGTACTTCTGAAAGACAGTGCTTAGCTTGGGCTCCAGATTTTAAGGGGGGCATTGATAATTTGGAAGGTTTATTAGTGGGCTACATACCCCAAAATGATCCTCCTCTATTTGGGAAGATATTCCAGAAGACAATGCTCTATGGGAGACCCCAGCCCAGCCAGCCGGACTGATCAGATCCACCCTAGAATGAATTAGGTGGAAGAGGTGGCAGCCAGATGGCTTTTTAAATGTTGCTAAGCTGAAATGTGGCCAGAAAAATAGCCCAGAGGCTGAGGGAATAAGTCACCTAAAGCACGATAGAGGAATCTAAGCACGAGAATGCTTGGCAGAGAAAACAACTACGCTGCACATACACCACTCACACCCGGCCTCCAGCCCATGGCAGACATGACACTCTTTCCTACTCCTGGAGCAGCCTCAGAATACTTCTCAGCACAGCCCCGGCAGCCGCTGCCAATCCGCCACAGTTGGCACATCAGGTAGAAACTCTTTCCCATCCCTGACTTAGGAGAGTACGTGAAAGCTGTCTTCAAATAACGAAAGCATTACCATGAGTCAGCCTGCTTAGACTTATTCTGGTTTGTCCCAAAGGACAGAGGTATCTTGATGTTCCATTCAAGAAAGACCTTTCAAGCAAACCTTTCCAACAATGGGATAGCCTGATTAATGAGGTGGGCAGCCCCTTGCCACAGGAAGTTCCAATCAGAAGCTTCATGGCTGTCAGGGATTCCTGCATTAGGGCAAAGTCTGTGGTTCTCCAGGTTCAGATATAACTGTGGGTACTGAGCGCCTAACTAACATGCACGCAGCAGGGACAGGCACATGGTGTGAGGGTGGGAGGGGAAAATGAAAAGAGGTTGGTGAATGGGTACAAACTTAACAGAAGAAATAAGTTCCAATATTTGATAGCAGACAAAGGTAACTATAGTTAACAATGATATGTTGTCTATATCAAAATAGCTAGAAGAGAACTTTGGAGATGTTTCCAACACAAAGCAATGATAAATGTCTCAGGTGATAGGTGTCCCAAATAGCCTGATTTGATCACTGCACATTGTATGCATATATCAAAATATCACGTGCACCCCATAATATGTACAATTATTGTGTATCGATGTAAAAAATTTTTTAAAGAATTCACATCCAGATCTTCCAACTTCAAGTCCTGCATGTTTTCCACCCACCTCTGAGAGAGGCTGCAAACATCGAGATGAGGCCTCCTCAGATGCTGTCTCCACTGACTGCTCTTTCCTCCCTGAAGACGCTGCCCAGATTGTCACGTGATGGCCCAACATCTGCTGTTCCCAAAGTGTTCAAGTGCAAGGCTCAAGCCCCCTTGCCTGTTGGACAGCAGGCATCTTGATGATCTTTGATCATCATATCCCTAAATGAGAGTTCTCTCCACAAAGGGGCACAGATGGGACCCTTGACATTGGGCTTGGTGTCTTTGTCCTAAAATCCCAGTCACTGTCATTCTTTTAGATCAAGGCATTTAAGGTGCCTGTCCCAATGCAAACATCACTGAATTGGGGTGGCACCTAAAGCCACATCAATCACTGGCTGCCTAGATGATGAGCTAATCATCAGCCAGCAGTGAGGTCCTGAGCAAAGGGACAGGAAAGTTTGTATGAGGGGACAGGGAAGAGGGTGGCCTGATGAGAGGTACAGAAACTCCATTCCCACTGTGAGTCCTGCTGCTGCCTTGTGGTCCATTGCAGACCCTGGGGTTTCCGTCTCGTTCCCACCTCCCATCCTCTCATCTCAGGTCCCACCTGATACCACCCCGCTGGCGACAGCCTCTGCCTTAGCCTCTCCCCAGCGCCTGAATCTCATTCCCGAAAGTCCCAGCCCCGTGACCACGCCATGCCCCCGCCAGCTTGGACTTCCTCGTGCCCACATGGAGCACCACTCCCTCCCTCAGGGAGAGCAGTTCCGGCTTCAAGCCCCCCGTCACAGTTAACAGACCACTGGGTACAGGGCCTTCCGCGGTGCTTCCACTCTTCTGAATGTACTTCCCACTGCTTCCTAAATTTACCTCCCTGCTCTTGGTAAAAAAAAAACCTTCTGGCTTAATGCTCCTGCCCAGACCCCATTTGCATTTACAATTCTGGCTCTATCCAGGCCCATCTCCCTAGTCAAAACTCTTTGCTTCCCACCTGCCCTCAGAGAACGTCTATTTGCTGCATAGAGCCAGCCTTTCCTGAAGCTGTCAGCCCACACGACCTCTCCTGTCTCTTTTTTCTTGCATTCAATGTCTGTACAGCCAAACCAGCCCCTTATGTATACTATAATCTTCTTCACTGTCTAATGAAACAACTTAGTACATGTGACATTGTCATCACTACTATGTATTTGTTTTATTTCCCAACATAAGCATCAGGGGATAAAAGAGTTCTTCTCAACTGTGTACCCACTCCGTGCCTGGCTGGGGCAGGGCTGCAGTAGCCCCTCTTCTTTGCAAACTGCCGGCCCCACCAACAGGGTCAGGTTTTGTAGTTAATCCCACCCACTGACCACAGTGACTAGTCCAGGGATGACCTAAGCGGAGCCCATCAGAGTGCCTTCCGCCAGTGCTGAAGCCAGGGAGGAGAAAAAGGAGGCAAATGAGAGAGAGAATCTGAGTGGCAGGCACCAGTCTTTCCATGTTTACCTCCGACCGAAGCATGAACTTGAGAGCTGCAGGCAACCACTGTCCAGCCGTTACACAGGCCAAGCATCAGAAATGCTTGCTTCCCGGGAAGGAGGGCTGAAGCAGACATGCAGACAGAAGGCAAAACGAGAGGAAGTGCATCTGTTGATATCTAGAACAAACCGGGGCTCTGCGCAGCCCAGGTTCTGGTCCCCGGTCATCCTGGGCCAACTGCATTTCCTCGTCTGGGTTCCACAGGACACCCTGCATCTTTCTAACAAACTCCATTTTCACTAACACCAGCTTCAGTGGATTTCTGTTGCTTACAATCCAAAGTGCTGATTAAAGCAAGAGCACACGTTAGTTGTTCAGTAAATCTTTGCACGTTGATTGAATATATATTCCTGATTGATTCCCACAGATTTCTATTCGAATAGCATTGATGAATCTTCTATTCAGCATCTTCTACTGCGTGGTTTAAAATAAAAACTTCTAATTGGATAACTTACCCATTGGCCACACTCCTGCTTAATATCACAAGTACTGTGGTCACACCTAGACTAGCTTGCACACACACATTGCATGCACCTATGTGCACAACGCCGCAATTGCACACGGCAGGCGCACGAAGCACTTCGCTCCCTTACTGAGTCTTTCACTCCAAAAGAGAAGAGAACAATGAAAAATAAATAGAATTTATAGTCAACAGCCTGGATGACATCTCTGTGACAGCACTTAGCAGTCATATACCCTGAGCAAGGCACTCAACTTCTGAGCCACATTCAACAAGTGGTTGCCACCAGGCCAACTGTGCTGGGGGCTAAGAGTACAGTCCCTGTCTAGGACCCTCTGGACACTTAAAGCACCATTTCCAAAAATATATACTGCAGGATGCCTGTTCCAGAACAGGGGTCAGCAAACTACAGCCTGTGAGTCAAATCTGGTCCACAGCCTGTTTTTGTAAATAAAGTGTTATTGTAATACAGCCAAATCCATTTATTTCTCTATTGTCTTGGATGTTTTTGCACTACAGCAGCAGAGTTGAGTAGTTGCAACAGAGACCATATGGCCCACAAAGCCTAAAATATTTACTCTCTGGCCCTTTACAGAAAAAGTTAGTATATCTAGAAGATGCCAAAAAGTGTACTATACAGAAAAAATAGTGCCTGGGTTAATGAGTTCAAGAAACAATGGATTAAATAGATTTCTTTCTACAAGACTTATCAGAGCCTTTAATATAGAGAGGTAAGCTATGAATCTCTAAGAAGGGAACACACTAGAATGTTTCCTACTTTATTTGAACACAGACATCTTGAGGGACTAGTGTTTCAAAGTCGAGAGACATTGCTCATCTGCAAATCAGAGATAACAGTCACCCCAACTCCACCCGCATCGCAGGGCTGTCAGGAAGATCAAACGTAACGCAATGTGAGTATGCTGTGCAGACCACAAGGTAAATGAGGGTTGTGCCTTCAGCCCAGTTAGTTATCAGATGTTCC